>CAIGRR010496790.1:0-10350 GCA_903798365.1 Fraxinus sp. 1973-6204 | reverse complement strand
TTACACGAATTAAGCTATATTCCATATATTTATCGACCATTATTCATGTTTGTGAACCAAATAAACGTACAAAAATGCCCTTATCATTCACTACAATAGCATGGTTTTTCTTCTTGTGGGTTTTGTTAAACCATCTTCATTACTTGTGATCGTATAGAAAGCCCATTGCGATTGCAAGGCATGCTTACTTTGCTCTTTGATCAATTTAGCCCTTGAATTCCTTCTTTCATTCAGCTTGAGCTTGTTTTTCTTTTGAGTCTTTCAACTCCCATTTTTTTCAGTTTCATCCACGTCACCCACCATCATACAACTTTGAGCCGTCTCAAGTTTTGAAGATATGCTATTTAGTCTCCAAACTTTCAAAATTGTTCTACTTTACTCCTCTTCAAACAATTTTTCTCTATTTCTTCATCCTTCGTTCAGCATCACAATTTTAATACAACAATCAACATTTAACAAAAATTAAGTGGCAATTCAATCAAAGTTACTCCCAAGCATCCACTTTTAAAAACTCGGATAAGTTTAAATATACACTTATCAAACACTCCAAATTTGAACATTTGTTCGTCTCGAACAAAATTGTGTACTTAACAAACAAACAATCAAAAATAAAAATAACTTTGTTAGTTAGCTTGCTGTGTTGTCCCACATTTTAATGTGAATTGAACAGTTCATAAAAGACTTCTAAGATAATAAATATGGCGGAAGATTTGTCACCAAAGGTTACTGCGGGCTTAGTTTTTCACCTCCAATCGACAACCTCAATAGAACAATTGACCCAAGAATCCTTCAACCATATCTTCTCTTCGATTGCTATCGTTTGCCCACAAAGGACACGCACAAAGGGATGTAAACACAGCTACAAAGATAGTCACGAAGGCAAAAGAGAATAGGGAAATGGGAGATGCAAAATCACATAGAAGGAAGCTAATTTCACAAAGAAAAAGAGACACAACAGGTCATAGTCAAAACCAAGTGAGGAAAGGGCAACATATATAACACACATTAGGTCACAACAGTGGACCCAAGCCCAATATAGATAAGTAAGTGGGTTGGGCATCACTAAGTGAACCGACACTTATAAGCCATCCAAGGAGAAAGGTTTGGGCCATGAGCAGCACTAAATAAATTAGGCTGCATCTAATGGCCCACTTGGTTTTAGGGTCGGGTCGTCTTCATTGAGGTGTCAACTTTTCATTCAATTATTTGGTCGATGTTGACAAATTAAATATACCGAGTTACATTATTGCTCGAGAGGTAGTTTGACAACAATTTTTCCGACAAACCTCCACCTTAGTGTCAAAGGACCTGCAAGAAAAATATTATCACCCATTAGTGACAATTCCAAAAGAAGAACCGATAAAATTGAAAATTAATTACCTCCACCGATGTTGAGAAGATCCTTGCAACCTCTAAACTTCACCAATGGCAACACTTTGGTGCTCATGTCCGAGGGGTTATACTATGTATGGAACTTTTCAAGTCTTAACACTTTTTTGTGAAACAATATCTCTAATGAAATGTAGTCTAACACAAATCTGTTTTGTGCATTCATGAAAAACTGAATTCTTACAGATGTATAGAAGATTGACTATCAGAATATATTATCACGTAGTCATTTAAAACATAAAGTTAATGAAGCAAACATCTAAGCCACAAAGACTATTTAATTGCTTCAGTCGTAGAGATATATTCAGATTCTATCATGGATAGTGCAACTATGTTTGTAACCGTGATTTCCAGCTAACACAAGAGCTAGACAAAGTAAACATATAGGAAGAAGTAGATTTTTTATATCCCTATTACTCGCATAATCAGGGTTTACAAAACCCTTCAATTTCACACCTTATTTATTATCACTAAATTTTAGACCTACATCATTAGTCCCATTTAAATACCCATTTTAAGGATTCACAGTGCTCAAGACTCGAATTAGACATGTCCTACTAAGAGTGTAAATGCTAAATTCGCTCTAGTGCAAACCATCAAATACATATTAGATCCAATCACATTAGAGTATGGAATCGTACTCATGTATTCTATTTCTTTTTCATTACAAGGAGCCTGGTCATTAGTTAATACAAAATGATTAGCTAAAGGCAATGTAACATGTTTGTAATCATGCATACCAAATCTTTTCAACACCTTTGAAACATAGGAGGACTGATGCAAAAACAAAGCATAATTGATCTATCTCTTCCAATTTTCATACCTAGGATTCTCTTAGCTTTACCTAGATATTTCAAGTAAAATTCATCACTCTACTTTGGTTTCATCTTGCTTATCCACTAAGATGATAACCAACTAAAAGCATCATCCACATATAAAAATAAAAATACATAGTCATTGTTAGGATCATCATATTGGAAATACATGCAATGATCAAATTTACTCCTTTGAGAATCAAATCTTTTATAACATTGTCTAGGTAATTGCTTTAGGCCATATAAAGATCTTTTCCAGAAGCACACATGATCAGGTTTTAGTTTGTCTTTAAAACCTNATCAGGTATCAATTTATCTTTAAAACATTTTGGTTGATTCAAAAAGATTTACTCATCAAATTCACCATGTTAAAAAATAGTTTTTACATCAAGTTGTAAGTTCCCGGTCAAAATTTGCAACCAATGCAAGCATGACCCTAATAGTAGTTCACTTAACAACCGGTGAAAAAATCTCATTATAATCAACCCCCTCCTTTTGTGTATACTCCTTGGCCACTAACTTAGCCTTAAATATTAAGGGTTCACATGCGCTAGTACCCTCATTAACCTTAAAAACTGACTTACAGTCAACTGTAGATTTATTCTTAGGTCTAGGTACTAGTTCATAAGTTTCATTCTTTTCTAAGGAACTCATCTCCTCTTTCATTGCCTTAAATCGCTATTCAGATTGTTCACTCTTCTTTGTCTCCTCTAAGGTTGTTAGCTCTCTATCAGCTAGCTCTTCATAACTAGCATGAACGAAAGCTAACTCAAACTCATATCCAAATCTTCTAGGTGTTCTCGACTGTCTTCTGTCTCTATCCCTAGATAAATTATAGTATGCTAAAGGATTCTCTTCCTCATGATGCTCTTATATCACTACTTTTTCTCTATTTTCCACCTCAGGTTGCTGAACCTGAGTCTCCACCTCATTAGGAGTAACAGGGATAGTTTTACTAAGTTTTTTTCTAATTTCACTTTCAGCTAATCTATCTCTTCACTTTGTCCTTCTTCACTCACGGGTTCATACTCAGTTTTAAGGCACGACATTTCGTCATCATTGAATCTAACATTTATACCCTTGAATGATCTTAACCCCTTTTTGACTTCTATCCTATAACATGTAACCCTTAACACCCTCAGGGTAACATAGAAAAACATATCTCCTAGCTCTCAGTTCAAGGTTTCCCTCACTCTGATGAGAAAATACAGTACAACCAAACGTTTTAAACACATAATAATCACTTAGTTTACAGGCCATTTTTCATGAGCATTATCACGATTAAATGCAGCAGATGGAGTCAAATTAATCAAATAACAAGCAAACATAACAGCTTCTCCCCCAAAATGACTTTGGGATATCAGAACTTAAAATTATGCAATGCACTTTATCAAGTATGGTTCTATTAATCATTTTAGCTAACCCATATTGGTGAAGAGCGTAAAGAATAGTCTTATACCTTATTATTCCATTTTCTTTGCATAAATTGTCAAATTCAGTGTTACAAAACTCAATGCCATTATCAATTCTCAAAAACTTGATCCTCTTGCCAGTTTGGTTCTCAACTGATCTTTTCCAATTATTAAAACTATGGAAAGTATCAGACCTTTTAAGTATAAACTCATACTTTTCCCGTGTAGTCATCAATGATGGACAAGTAATACTTATTTTCACCCGATGTGGGACTACTAGCAGGACCCCACGAGTATGAATGCAAATGCAAGAAGCATGCGAATGGATTCTAATCTAGCAACATGTGCAAAGGTTTCTTTGAAATCAATACCTTCTTCTTGATTATAACCTTGGTCACTAATCTAGCCTTGTTACGCACAATTATCCCATTTTCATCTCGTTTATTTCTAAAATCCCATTTTGTACCAGTGACGGTTTGATCATTTGGTCTAGCGGCTAAATTTCAAACATGATTTCTTTCAAATCGATTATTCTTCTTGTATAACTAGAATCCAAAACTCATCAAACTCAACTTCCTTGAAATTTTTGGGTTCAATTTTTTAGATGAAAGCACAACTATTTAAGTAATACATTTGGATGGATCACCAATAATAAGTTCTTTGGGGTTAGAGGGAACAAACTTTCATTCTTTTCGTAGAGTATGATCATTTGATACTTCGGTAGGTTCTACTTCACTTTGTTGAATGTTTGTTTCTTTCTTGTGTTCCTCTTTAGGATCATCCTTGCTTTGGTCTTGAATATCCATTTGTTCGAAAGGAGTTTCCAATCCTACATCATTCATAATACCTTTCTCAGATCAAGAGAATTAGTTTCATCGAAAGTAACATGTATACATTCTTCAATGGTTAGAGTTCACTTGTTAAAAACTCTATAAACGTTGCTAGTCGATGAGTATCCTAGAAAGATTCCAATATCAAATTTTGAATTAAATTTTCCAAAATTTTCTTTTGTATTTAAAATAAAGTGTTTACAACCAAAACTTTGAAATATCCGATATTTAAAATTCTATTTTTCCAAAACTTGTAAGGGGTTTTAGTTTTTTTTCGACTAACTAAAACTCTATTTACAATGTAGCAAGTGATGTTGACGGTTTCAGCCCACAAAAGTATTTTGGTATACTATTTTCATTTAGTATGGTTCTAGTCATTTCTTGCAATGTGCGTTCTTCCTTTCTACTATACCATTTTGTTGAGGAATTCGAGGAGCCAAGAAATTATATTCATATCCATTTTCATTGCAAAAATTATCAAAAGCGATATTGTCAAATTATCCACCATGATCACTCCAAATAGTTGTAATAGAGTACCATTTTTCATTTGGAACCTTTTTACAAAAATATTTGAATGTATTCAAAGCTTCATCTTTAAGATTTAGGAACCAAGTGAATCTACAGAAGTCATCAACAATGACAAAGGCATAATGTTTTCCACCTAAGCTAGTAGTTCTAGAAGGTCGAAAAAGATTTATGTGAAGTAATTGAAGTGGTTTTGTAGTCCAAGAATACAGTTTAGCTTTAAAAGAGCTTTTTACTTATTTACCAAATTGACTAGTATCGAAAATTTTATCTTAATCAAACTTTAAATTTGGTAGACCTTTGACAAAATAATTTTTGGTTATTCTTGAAAGAAGATCCATGCTGTCATAGCATCTCCTATGCCACAACCGAGTATCCTTCTTTAACCATTTTCAAATTCGATATTTATAATATACACATCTTTGCTTCGACTCCCTATAAACATCGCATGTTTTGATGTAGCTTCCTTAATAAGATATTTTTAAAAATCTAATTTAATATGATAACATTTATCACATAATTGACTAATACTAACCAAATTATGTTTGAGGTTATCTACCAATAGAAAGAGAAGAATGATTACCAATGTTTCTAATTCCAATAATTTTTCCTATTGCATTATCTCCAAATGTGACATGATCCTCATCATTTACTTTGAAATTTGATAGTAACATTCAATCCCTAATCATGTGTCTTGAGCATTCACTATCCAAGAATTATTCGCTCTTCATCTTCTTTGGTTCTTACAAATATTTCAATATTTTGATCTTTAGTACTCATACAAGTTTGGGTCATTGGTAGTTAATTTTAGTGAATTCTCGAGTCCACTTGATCTTACTTTCAAAGTGTAGCCTCTTTTTTGTTAGACAATTATATGCAATATGTCCATCTTTATTGCAAAAACTACCTGTAGTTTTTGAATGAGGGGTGTTTCAAGATTTGACAAACAGATTTTTAAAATATTTCTTTTGTTTTAAAAATGGTTTATATCAAATTCCTCATTTATCAAAAATAAACTTTTGATCACCAAGCATTAAATTAAAGTTTTTCTTACCTTGAGTAAATTTACAAATAATCTTAATTAAGTCTTCAACTTTTTCTTTCAAAAAAGAATTTTCTTTAATCAATAAGTCATAATCAACATTTTCCTTTTGAGTTTCTAAAATTTTCTTCATTTCATTTTTCAACAAGTAGTGCTTCTTTTTAAGAATAGAGTGATTTAGAGCAAGCTTTTTAGATTCCTTAAGAATTTCATCACAGAAGGTAGATCATCATATGAACATTTTTCAATAGAGTTTACCTCATCTTCAATTGCCATGAAGTACATGTTGACAATCTTCTTGACTATCATTTCCATCACGATCATCATCGTCGTTCTCATCCCATGTTGCTTGAAGTGTCTTTTTCTTGATATTTCTCTTCTTGTTTGGGCATTCAATTCTTTTGTAATCGGGTTTGTCACAATCATAGCAAATGATTTTCTTGCATCTTTCTTTACCCTTTTCCTCTTTCTTTTAGAATCTCCAATTATTTCGAAAATCTCTCCATTTTTTACAAGATTGAATCGAGTTCCTCATCACTCATATTTTCACTTGTAATTCCTTCTTCGATTGCTGATTTAAGAGTGATTTGGCGCTTAGGAGGCTCCTTCGATTCCTCTTTACTTTTCTTCATTTTTTCCTTAGTGTCGACATTGTTGAGCGCGTATGTCATCAAAGTTTCATAAAGTTCTTCCAAAGGATATAAGTTGATATCTCTGATATTTTCTGTCAACATCCTTAATGAACTCCAATCTTCTGATAGTGACCTGAACATTTTACTTATAAGTTCATCGTTAGTAAATTTTCGATCAAACCCTTTTGAGGTCATTAACAATATCGATGAAGCGAGTAATCATATTATATCGACAATAGGTTCATCTTGTTTCATGAAGAAGTTTTCAAGTTCTTTAACCAAGAGATTAATTTTAGTTTCCTTTACTTTACTAGTGCCCAATATGAGTTACTTCCAATGCATGTCAAATGTCATATACGAAATCACACGTGCTAATACGATTAAATTCATTTATATCTAAGGCACAATAAAGTATATTTTTGGCTCTAGTATTCAAGATTAATTTTCTTTTATCATCTTCGTCATATTCCTCTTAGATTTTGGAATGGATATCGGGTTCACCATCAACTTTAATAATTTTGGTAGGCACATAAGGACCATATTTAATAACTTCTCATATATTATAATCTATTGATTGAATGTAAATCATCATCTTAACTTTTCAATAATTATAATGTGTGTCATAAAAGAAAGGATGACGATTAGTAGAATGTCCCTCAAGATTTTGAACATCGTAGTTAGCCATTGCTCAAGATTATAGAATATTAAGTTTAAAATGAGCAAATCGCTCTAATACCAATTGATAGTCCAAGAATGACTAACAAGGAGGGGGTGAATTGGTTATTAAAACTTTTTCGAAGAATTAATATAAATGCAATCAAGTAAAGATTAAATAGATAAATTGAAATAATAAGCGTAAATATAAATGCGATAAGTAAAAGGGAGAGGGGTTGCAAATGATATAATTATGGAGGTTCGATCCAAATTAATGATCTATGTCCTTCGTTACCAAGCTCTGTCGCACGAGCAAGGGCTTTTTACTATATTGATTGACTTATAGTCCAATCCAACCCTTTACAACGCTTCCGATAACTTACAAAAAAGGAGCACCAACCCCTATACACTCAAGAATATCTCATTTAAATGCTCTCCAAAGTGTTATATTGAATGCAAAGTGAAATGATATTTATATCAATCAAAACGTCAAAATTTCAGACCAACCGGATGACCCTTCCGAACGTCCGTACACTGAACCAGATAACCTAACTAGCCGTTGTTCGTTGAATTAAGAAAGGTTAAAAATTCGATCGTCGGATGAACTAGACATCCGCTTGGACAGTATATTCTCGAATTTTTCTTTTTGGATTGTTTTGAAAATGTAGGCTTTTGAACGGCACTTTTACTTAAGTTTTCAAGGTAAATGATACTTGTAAAATGTTTAAATATTAAGTTGAAATTCTTACCTTTTAAAAAATAATTTTATACAAGCAATTTTATGAAGTAATTTTTTGTGTGCATAAAAATTTATGTTTTGACCTTATAATGGTTCAATGGTAAGGATTAAAGCATTTTACATTTACATATAAATCTAAAACATCTAAATCTAATATCTTCGATCAATTTGACCTGAATGTTTGTTTTGTTCTTGTCTTTGATCGATTTGATGTAAATACTCGGCTTCCATCTCGATTTTCATTAATCGTCAATTGTGAGTTTTTTGGTAGCAATCTTTTTATCTCCAATAGATTAACTTTGCAAGAATGGCTATGAAGACTCGAATAGAGATTAAAAATAATTTGTTTATTATAATCAAAACATGAGGTCAACCATAGGTCAACAGTAAAGTGAAATTGATGTTGTAGCACATGAATATTGATTGATGATAAGAGATCCAATTAATTGACTATGCTCAACTCCTTCGTGACCAGTGGCCACGCCCCATCCCGACCGTACAAGCAGTATGCAACCTCGGCAAGTTGTGATCGCCAGGGAAAGGTACAATGTGATTTTTAAATAAATGGACACCATGGGGGATGAATTCCTTGAACGAGCCTATGATATTATGGAAGCAACAAGTTGACATAACAAAAGGAATGACATGAACCTGTGAAAAGTTCAAGATGCAACGATGTTTAAAATTAGCAATTACTTCTTCCTTTTAACTTATTTTGAAATGTTATGCTGAATAATAATGCATGCTTGATGTTCCTTTAGCTTCTTCCTTAATTCTCTTGTGGACTTTGAAATAAAGGAATACCTTATAGTCATTATTTTCAAATAAATGGGATCCTTTGAGGAAGTGCAGATGCTTTACCTTTCTAGCCGAGCTCAAGCCAATATAAAAGGAACGCTTTTGGATACATTCACGGTGACTATGATGAAGCAATGGATTTTTGAACTTGGGGTACAATAGTAAACTTACCAAATCTTCATAAAATAGCAAGTTCAAAATTGAGAGAAAAAGAGATGATGCATTCCGTGTATGATAACAATAAGTATTATTAATGCGAATATAGTGTAGTTTTTTAACTTTTAATTTAAGTGAAGTTTTGGTTATCGTAGATAAAATCTGGAATGAATAAGTTTGGATGAAATTTTATTGAAGTAGTACAAAAATTGAGGAATTGGAGATCAAAATTATCAAGACTTGAACTTTTAGTCCAAATTAAATTTAAAAAAAAAAAATATCTAAGTTTTGGGCCCACTTAGATATAAGAACAAAAATTAAATTAAATTTAAAATAACTAAATAATTTTATATTACAAAAACTATTGACCAACGAATAAAATCAGGTTAATAGATACATATCAATAGAAAACTTAAGAATTTTGTTGCTTTTTAAGCACTATGTTGGAAAAAAAGGTTTTAAGTATAACATATTGAGATTGTCAAAGGAAATTCTCAATGTTATTACTTACTGGCAATATTATAGATTGGAGAGAATAAAGATATAGTTATGAGATTATGGCTTATGACTTGATTTTTATTTTTCTTAAAAAAAAAGGTAAACATGTAAGCGGCTTAGGTCGGTTTGGTTATCGAGCAGTTTGAGGTGCAAACCAATTAACTGTGTCAAACCGACTTGAGTTTGTTCGATTTGATTGGTTTGGTCATTTTTTCGATTTTTTTGTCCAAACCTATTATAGATAATTATGTTTAAAATTCATCTTCAACATATATTTAGAGGAGAAAAAATAGATAAGAGTGGGAAAAAAAATAAGAAACAAGGGCGGTGAGTGAAGGAGAAAGAGAGTTTAAATTTTGACTCATTTCATCTAATTGAACATCTACATTTAGATAGACCTCATCAAAATGTCTACTTTTTTCTTATCACGTCAACTAAACAAAGTGACTTAACTTGTATTGGATAGAAATTTTTCTAATATTAATGTTGTTTGATTCCCATTATTTCCAAAATGGGTTAATTTCACAAAAGTCACTGAGCTTATCTAAAAATTAAAAAACGGTCACTGAAATTTAAAACTTGCAGAAACGGTCACTGAAGTTTCATACGCTTTCACAAACGGTCAGTGAACTTACAATTAGGACGGTTATGATGTTAATTCAAACTTAAAGATCCAAAACACGTGGACATAGAAGTTTGAGGACCTCAAGTGCAAATTCTCTTGCTATTAAGGTCCAAACCCAAACAAAATCTTCACAATTCATGATCTGAAGAATCCTAGAAAAATAATGGCCGAGATTTGGGAGAAAATCATGCTCTATAGTCATATATGTTTATCCCCCCCCCCCCCTTTTTTTTTT
>CAIGRR010496750.1:0-11399 GCA_903798365.1 Fraxinus sp. 1973-6204 | reverse complement strand
GTTTTGCCACGTGTGCAGGGTGGAGTTGACTTGAAGACATTCTCCTGTTGGTCACGTTGGATCCGTTTTTTGAGGTCAACAACATTTATCACACATTGATCAATCAAAAAGAGATTTAATAATTAAAGGAAAGATCGATTCTTTGGAATTCTTCCTTTCTATGCCTTTATCGGATATTTCTCAGTGTCCCGACTATTCTTGAAATGTGAGAAGCAGATGATCAATCAATATTATGGTACTTACCCAGTTGCTCCTAGGCCAACATTGTGGGGGAAATATAGTAGCCTTGTAAACGTTGTTGTGACCATGAACAGCATCAATCCCATAAATCCATTCGCCATATCCACCCACTCCTCGGCCTCGGCCTGGCACGCTTCTGTCACCGCTTAAGAGGCTGCCGATAGAGTAATCTCTCATGATCTCGGCTGTAGCAGCACATCAATCAATCTGTGCCATCTGACCGATTTTCTCTTTGAGGGTCATTTGGTCCATGAGAACCTTTATATGAGTATTCATCGGCTGGTTCGGATCCTTGCAGTGTGTTCAACTTTGAATCTGCTGCCAATGCTGATGCACATAAAAATAGGATATTTGCATGGCTTCAAATTTGATTAGGATCGATTATCTAATTTGGATGATAATTTAGTTTAAATTGAATAGAATTAGGTACTCGATTAACTACATGTGTGTTAGTACTCAAAACACATTTTTTTTTTTACATGCGAGCACGTTTGAATGTGTTTAAAAGTATTTCATAATTACTAACTTAAAATTAAATTCTATTATATGTTAAAAAATTTGTATTGTGTGGGTCAATTGAATACCTAAGTGAGAATAAATCGAAGTTACGATTCCTACTTTTATAGTTTTACTGATTTAAAATTTAAAATAAAATATAATATCGAATTGATTATTTTAGACGTCTTATATCCCTTTTCACAAATCTTAGCACCAAATAAAATGGATAATTTATTAGTAAAGAAGTATGTGTAGAAAAAAAAAATGCACCACATAATATTAGGTCAAGCTATACTTGAAAAATATTTATGGGCCGGGTCATAAGAGACCGGTTCATGATCACCCACAGTATGGCGGGCTCGGGTCATTCGTTATCATCCACGAAAATTATATGAATACGAAGTACCAGCTTCGTGTAGTCCACTCGTCTGTGATCTCTATCTCTCTCTCTCAATCTCTATCTCAGCGCATTCGTCAATTCATGGCTACTCAAGGTCAAGTTATTACCTGCAAAGGTACTCTCTCTCTATATATATATTTTATGTGTATCTATTTTTGTCAATTTGGACCGTGGGCTAAGGTAGTGTGATTTAGCGGCGGTGGCATGGGAACCAAACAAGCCATTGGTGATCGAGGAGGTGCAGGTGGCGCCGCCGGAAGCCGGAGAGGTCAGAATCGAGATCCTTTTTGCTGCTCTCTGCCATACCGACGCCTACACCTGGAGTGGCAAGGTACTGTATAAATGTATAAACTTGTACTATAGGCGCTGTTTGGTTCATATTCTCCGGATAAGGTAATTTTGCTTGTGGACCATAGTTTTTTCCAATTTTTTAACCACACATTCTAAAATAATCTACAGGCCCACATATATGGAAATGCTGATTGAAACAAATATTTTTCTTTGAAAATATCGCATTGCATTTTCGGATTAGGTAATACGACGTTTCAGCACACTTAAGTTACCCCTCCAGACGCCCAAAAAAGTAGAGGATATTAGAATCAAGTTAGATAGTTAGTTCTGATCTTGTGTCAAATTCATCAGATCCCTTCTCAGTTGAAAAATTCGTGGCCCATTGCTCCGTTGAAATCTTTCTCTGAGATCATTCCAGATCTCACAAGCTGTAGAGGCATAGATGATGCTTGCTGAAACCTCCTTTGAAACTGACTATCAGAATGATGTAGAAAATAGGGACTGGACGGTTCACCAATGGCTGACTTGCTCATGGATGACCACACATCTGAATCGGTTTCAAGTTGTGTTGAATCCATTGATGTATATGAAGAAAGAATAAGCAGAAGAAGAATACGCAAACTGGAAGTGATTTGCTCTGATACCATATTAGAACAAGAGAGAATTGTGGAGCTGAAACTTTCTCATTAATTGAAGAAGAAGTTTACACGAGAGCACATATATATACAGCATAGAAAGTGGCGCCAAAATTAACTGAAGTAACAAAATATCTAGCTGGCAGAACTAACTATCTAACTTGATTCTTATAGAGGAAAACAAATAAGGAGAAATAACCAACTTGAGTCTATTGATGTTCTTATGTTACTTTTTCTGTGTGTTCTAATCTGTAGTTTATCTCCTTTGAAGGATCCTGAAGGTCTCTTCCCATGTATTCTTGGTCACGAGGCTGCAGGGTATGTTATGTTTTAGTGTTGCATAGATGCACCCCTCTTGCAGTTGGACTTGGACCCTTTTCGAGTGAAGAAATGTTAGGTTAGAATTTGATATTTTCTATTATAATTGTAGAATAGTGGAAAGCGTTGGCGAAGGCGTTACTGATGTTCAACCAGGAGATCATGTCATTCCTTGCTACCAGGCAGAATGTAAGGAATGCAAAATTTGCAAGTCTGGAAAGACAAATCTATGTGGAAAAGTAAGGTTAGCTACTGGAGCTGGAGTTATGTTCAGTGATCGCAAGAGTCGTTTCTCAATCAATGGAAAACCTATTTATCATTTCATGGGAACATCAACATTTAGCCAATATACTGTTGTCCACAACGTCAGTGTTGCAAAGATTGATCCTAAAGCACCTTTGGAGAAAGTGTGTCTGCTTGGCTGTGGTGTTTCAACAGGCAAGTCGCTTTCCACTTTCTTTTATTTTTTTTATATTCGCATTTGATGCTTTCTTATGATTTATCTGTAGCTATCTAGCATTTTTTGTTTTGTGACGTATCTCAGAAATGATTAATTTTATTCCCTTGTGTGAAATTTATCATTCACGATTTTATTTTTATTAATGCTGATTAATAAAATCCTCTAATGTCCATTACTTTTTAGTCATGTTATTGTCCTATATAATCCATATGTAATTCTCCCAACTCAGTTACTGGTATTGTGATTTTCTTCTTTAAATGAACGTGCTTCTCTCTGATGAGATTTTACTTTTAAATAGAAGAGAGGTAGTCGCAGTGGGTTTGAAACCCTAAACCCCACATCCCCCTCCACCTCCAGTTCGCACACATAATATATCTGCCCATCCAGATTTTTCTCTGTTCCTATAACTTATTTTAAGTATCCCTATAGATCATATTCCAGTTGTGATTATCTATGTGACACGTCTTTTTCATATTCTTCACACTGTATAATTTGCTTTATCTAGGCCTTGGAGCAGTTTGGAATACAGCAAAGGTAGAACCAGGTTCCATAGTTGCTGTTTTTGGCCTTGGCACTGTTGGACTTGCTGTAAGTTTTGGTAAAATTATCTAATTCTAGTCATAATCATATGGTTATGATGGTCAATATCTTGAGTGCTATTCTAGGTGGCAGAGGGTGCAAAAGCTGCTGGTGCTTCACGAGTAATTGGAATAGACATCGACAGTAAAAAATTTGATATAGGTATTCATTTGCAGCTCCACCCTTATCATCCTAATATAAACATGAGTTGCATGCAATTGACTCTCCACAATGATCTTTAGATAGTGTGTCTATGTTTTGTATATCATTATAAGTTGATTACTTCTTGGGATCTTCATGGTAATCTGTGTTGTGATAAAGAAGGAAATTCTAACTTTCAAATGTGATTTTTGCTTTCTCAGTTTGTGTTACTTTTATTGAGTGCAGACAGTCAAGAACCTTTTCTGCTAAATAAATCATAATTATTTATCACAGACTGTCGATAAATCATTATTTTACATGAACATAATTTTGATTTGTTTACTAAGAATATATTGTCATGAAGTCATGGATACTTAAGTAATTACAGTGTACTTGGTTGCCACTAGTGATTGGTGAAGAGCTGAAACATTTTTCATTTTTATCATTATTGGTTCAAATTATGATCTGCAGCAAAGAATTTTGGTGTCACTGAATTTATCAACCCAAAAGACCACGAGAAACCAATACAGCAGGTTATCGTGGATATGACAGATGGTGGTGTCGATTATAGCTTCGAGTGCATTGGGAATGTCTCTATAATGAGGTCTGCTCTGGAGTGCTGCCATAAAGTAACTTCTTCAAAAATTTATTCTCGAATCATACAATGTTATACCTTGCATTCGAGGATGCTGAAATTCTGGTTTGTCTTGTAGGGGTGGGGAACATCAGTTATCGTGGGTGTTGCAGCGTCTGGTCAAGAAATCTCAACCCGCCCATTTCAACTGGTGACAGGTCGTGTCTGGAAGGGCACAGCTTTTGGTGGTTTCAAGAGCCGTTCTCAAGTCCCTTGGCTCGTCGACAAGTATATGAAGAAAGTAAGTTCATTAATTTTCCCAAACCTGCATGTTTTAACCAGTACTACCTTCTTGCAATTTTTCAAACTCGATTTCTCGTCCACCTTACAGGAAATCAAGGTTGATGAATACATCACCCACAATTTGACTCTTGTGGAGATAAACAAAGCTTTTGATTTGTTGCATGGAGGAGACTGCCTCCGTGTGGTGCTGAATATGCATGTTTGATGTGTTTGACTGGTATGGCTATGGGTCAAGAGGGGTTTGAACATGAATATCATATCGACTTGGAAAATAAAAAGATTTGTACCGACTCACGTATTATGCTATCAGTAATGATTTTGCCTTCTCTTGGCGTCTCTTTTTCTGTGTGTCATTGAATTCGAAAATCCTATTTGAGTGATACTTGATTGATAATAACTTCATCCATCCTTTTTAGAAACTCTCTCCTTTTGTTGAGAATTTGCATAGTAACTGGTATCTGTTCTCAACTATTGAGGTCGAAAAGCAGGACACAAGTTTGTTCAAAAATTACAGTACCTTTATAGTATGTTTAAGCCCCGTTTGATCCACGTTCTTAAAAATCGCAAATTCAAAATTTTTCTTTATTTTTTAACCACATATTTTCCATCACATCACGTCATAAAATACATTATTTTCTCATTATGAATCAACAACCCCTTAGTGTGCAGTACAATACTGCACAAAAAATTTCATATTCTTGTGCAATAGTCTTGTCCAATCATTTAAACCGGACATGCCATCAAAGTTATTCGATAAACCTGTCGCAATTCACAAAATCCATAGATCATATCAGTTTCTTCACCACTTCAGAGTTCAGACATATAGTAATTGCTCGTCATTAACAAGCATTTTAACAGGGTCACACATTTGAATAAGCTCGAAAATCTATCTAAGCATTCAAGATCATCTATTCGAACAACTTGCATTCTAAACTTTGATATATACACAGCAGCATTAAAAGCCTAATTATGAGCTTGGCAGTGTTGATCTGAAATCAAGTCCAAGGTTTCCAATCCTCTGATGCAGCAGTTAAAAATTAATCAACATCTGACTTCACCAGAAAAATCCAACAAGATGCAGATAAAAGACTATTCGCAAGTACCCAACTTTTTGTTGCTAGAATCAACGTTTAGAACACTTATAAATCTAGTAAACATCAAACCGAATGAGCATTATAGAAGCACTTAATTGCCAGTAACAAGAAAATAATTTACAATGAGAAAACCACATATGTTTCATATGTATGCCCTAAAATCCTAGTACCTGGGAGTNTTTAGAACACTTATAAATCTAGTAAACATCAAACCGAATGAGCATTATAGAAGCACTTAATTGCCAGTAACAAGAAAATAATTTACAATGAGAAAACCACATATGTTTCATATGTATGCCCTAAAATCCTAGTACCTGGGAGTAAGCAAACGAAAAGTCCAACTCTGTTCTCCAATGCTTGTATTGTATGCTGAGAACTTCTATTGAATATTAGATGGTGACTGTAAAGCGAAAATGAAATAATGAAATTGATGACATCGTCTATATGAACACTCATTTAGGCATTCCAAACGAACATTACCGTATGCAGATATATGCAATACGGAAACAAATTAAAGTTGGCCGACCAACTTGAAATTTGTCCAAAATCTTTAGTGACCAAAAATGGTTTTTACTTAATAAAGGCATCTATTACTGTATCGGCAAGCTGAAAACTCCGTTAGTGTGAAAAGATTGACATATATAATGTTGGGTCATGTGCTTCCTGTTCCAATGGAAGCAATTTGTTAGTAGTATTAATTTCCTTATTTATTTTTTTTTCGTTTTTGCTAAAGCAACAAAGTTAGTTCGTTGTGTTATTGTAAAACATGAGAAAACTCCGTCAACGTCAACAATTTCCAAGTACAAGTTTTGACAGATTTAGTAATATAGAACAAGATGTACTAAAATGTTAACTTTTGACATCGGTAAAAGGACCCACTTCCAAACACAAGGTCACACATCGAAACCTATTATGACTTAGTAATATGGTTGCTAGTGTGTAAAATATTTGGGTCAATGAAAGACTATTCATATTGGGACATCCAAACCTCAAGGACGAGTTGTTAACCAACACAAAGAACCAATTTATACAAGCGAGGATAGATGTTTCCTTCAAAGCACGTAGATCTATTTGAATTGGAACATAGATAGATGTTGATGAACGTTCAATTTGTTATGATCATTCCAATATCTGTGCTTAGAACGATTTTGTGGTGGTGAATCTGGCAACGTAGCGATGTGAAGCGGTGGTTGGTGCAGGTGGCGGTGAGTCTGGCGACAATGGTGTAAGGTGGTTGGTTGCGGTGATGGTGGTGGATTTGGCGATGGCGGATCTGGATGTTGTTGTGATGGTGGTGGATATGGCGATATGTGACCAATAACTAAATAACCTGTGACAAATCAATTTGACGATATGTGACCAGTAAATAAATCTGTAACTTATAATTATGAATATGTGACCATTAATCACAAACTGTGATTTTATTATCTTTATTTAATAATTATTTTTAATTAATTAAATCCATACCTTATTTTTAAATTTTTAAACTATTTACCTTACTTTTAAATTCAGGTAAATAATACACTTTAGATATGAACTTTTCCCTAAGAATATCCTAAAATATTTTCTAGGATACTAGGAAAAGAAATATCTGGAACAGGTTCTTGGAAAACAAAATACATATTAGCAATAACTTACAGTGAAACTGAGTATTCATAGTTTAGCAAAATATAAGTAGAACNAATATCTGCAACAGGTTCTTGGAAAACAAAATACATATTAGCAATAACTTAACTGTGACACTGAGTATTCGTAGTTTAGAAAAATATAAGTAGAACTTTCAAACCAAGGATTGAATCAAAAGAATGTATGAAAGGGATTCTTCTGTGCAAAAACATTAACAGGAGGGAAATTTATGCGCCGTACATACAAAATTAGAGTACTAAAAGATAGAACCCGACTATTCTCAAAATTCACCAGAAACAATAATTTTCCCCATTTTTCTCTTGAAGTAAATTGTAAAATTTAGGGAAATCAGTTCCTGATGTTTTCCATCATTGAAGCGTTTAGAAGAGGTTGTTCAACATAAACTTGGAAATCAAACCAAGTACATGCACTATTCAGGGGAGAATATATTAAATCCAGGAGGCACAGGAACTTCCAAAGCTCCTAATGAAGACTGATTCTCAGACATTTTCCAACTATCAAAGTGAAAGTCCAATGAGTCTCAATTTATATTTCAAGGAATTGGGAAACCAATATCATCTGTGAAGGAGCAATTATCTGCTGGTGATTCAAATTGCCGACGACAGTCATTTTCCTTTGGTCCATTTTGATGATGGGATTCATCTTCTCTTGTTACACTTTGCAGTGAAGGTGCAGCATGGTGATGTTGGTAACTAACTACAGGAAGTTGTTAGTGGTTGCAACGGCTGAGACAGGCATCCAAATTACAACCAAAATCAGTGAAACTTGTGTTAAAACCACCTTCAGTTAGATTCCCTTGCTGGAAAATATATTGACCATCATTTGACAGAATATTAGGGTAACTATGTGCTTTAGGTAGTGAGGGCGAAGAATTTTCATGGGCCTTAACCATGTTGGGCTGGGAGGTTATGAGGGACTGAGAATGCAAATGATTTTGAAAGTCACTGCCTATGTCGGGTTGGTTGGACAGAAGGGTCTTCAAATGTGCAGCAGGTCCATGAGGCTGAAAGACCAATTGGGACTGGGAGAGACGAGTTTTCAGTATTGTTTCCCATATTCGACTGAGATGCTACCTGTGACTGTGAAGGCAATACAGTTACCAAGTTGCTAGCAGGGAAGGGTTGAGAAGGCATTGAATTTCTAACTAAGTAGCTTGAGTATGGTTGGGAGGACATTTGAGGTTGAGAAGGTATGTAGCTTGAATAAAAACCTCCCATGTTTGGTGGAACAGACACTCCAGGCCGGGAATACACTGTATTAGAAGTGCGGCTCCCCATTGTTGGCTGATTGGAGCCACTGTAGTTATTTAGTCCTGGATTCTCGGAATCTGGCCAGCTCTTCAGAAAGGGGGCACTGTTCCATACACTTCGATTTCTAGCACTTAAGGTACCATTGCTATTGGATGTATTTTGTAACTGTTGGGCAACCAAATACGGTTGAAATCTATTTCTAGGAACAGAAAATCCAGGTGATTGGCTTCTGCCTTGATTTATGATATTTAATAGGCTATAATTGGGTGGTAATGAAGTCAATGATAGAACTTGAGTGGTTTGTGAAAGTTCTCTCGAAAAAGAAGTATTGTCGACACTAGGAAGAATGGGTGGCACATTATCACTTTTCTTCAAGCTTTTCCTCTGAGCTCTCCAGAACTCCTCTTTTTCAGTAGCATGACAATGGTCAAGACTGGAAATGCCAGTTCCCCAAAGGGAACATGGAGCAATTGAGTCACAAACATAACAGTGACACTGAAATTAATGCAAGTAGAAATCAAAATGGTAGCACTTTTACTCAAACCAAATACAAAGGAAAATTTAAAGAGGCAAGAGCTATAATCTGGAAAATTACCTGGTCACAACGACTCCCATGGGGAGTAGAAGCAAATGGGAATTTAGCACAAATATCGGCACCCACTCCTTTCAGAGACGTTGCAACCTGTGATAAGCAATGTCAAACAACATCTCATACAACCAAACCAAACAGAAAATCAATTTTTTTGTAAGGTGGAAATGAGTTTAACAAAGTAAAGCAAATGTTAAATAAGTACTACATTAAAAAGAAGAACAAGAAGGCTCTTGGATCCTACGTGATAAAAATAATAATCATGGGCAACACTAACCATGGGCAACACTAATCATGGAAAATGAAGGTAATCGAAGAACTGAATCTGAAACAATACATTTATAAAAAGGCAAGATGTGCCATTTAAAATTGTCTCAATTCACATTGAGAAAGATGTGCCAACATATTAATACTATTCATTCTCTGCGAAGACTAAATAACTACAAAATTGTAATGCACAACCAATTGAATTAAAGAAATCAAACGTAAAAAGGTACACAAGCTGTGAGCTCAATTCAATCATGTCATTCTAGTAAAATGAAGATAAAAGCCAATGAATAATCATTGCAAATCCACATGCTAAAAAAATCCAACAGTTTCATATTATCCTCTTAAGGAACCATTAAATCAACAATTATTCGACTTGTGTTTTGATATGATGTTCATAGAATAGACATCTGCATTTTGCTGTCGCAAACATGATATATTCACTAGTCAAGAGCAGAAATTGCCTGAAATACACGTCAGCTTCCTTCTTTCAAATCTCATGATATCTGGATGACCCTTATTCTCGATAAATTTGAGATCAACTTCCTTATTTTTCATTGTCTTGTTTGAGTCATCGCTACATTTACAATCATTCGCAACCACATCACACAATGTTGATTATCTTAAAGTAGTAAATAGAAAAATGTAATGTGGTTACGAGTCCTGCCTTCAAAAAAATGCATTTTTTTGGTTGATGTGATGGGGAATATGTGGTTGAAAAAGAAGAAAAAGTTATTGATGTGATGGAAAATATTATTTTATTGGAGAATGTGTGGTTGAAAATGAGTAGAAGAATGAGAATGAAAAAATTTTACCGAGTTTTTTCTCGTATGATAGTATTACGGATGTGTTTGAGCCACATTATTTTGAAAAAATGTATTCTGGAATAGTAAATTGAT
This sequence comes from Fraxinus sp. 1973-6204, assembly GCA_903798365.1. Classification (NCBI taxonomy): domain Eukaryota; kingdom Viridiplantae; phylum Streptophyta; class Magnoliopsida; order Lamiales; family Oleaceae; genus Fraxinus; species Fraxinus sp. 1973-6204. Next base: position 1,214 of record CAIGRR010496750.1, on the reverse strand, counting down.
AGAGAATGTGTGGTTGAAAAAGAAGGAAAAATTATTGATGTGATGGAAAATGTTATTTTATTGAAGAATGTGTGGTTGAAAATGAGTAGAAGAAAGAAAATGAAAAAAAAAATGTGGCCCAAACAGGGCTAAAGAAACTAAACACTGCATCTAAATAATCAATACGACTGCACCAACTTTCTTGCCTCAAACGAACGTGTAAAAGAAAAAACAAAATACCTGACCCTTTTCTGAAATAACCACCAAATCATCTGAATCATCAACGTTGACTCTGCCATCTTCAACTGCCAACAGCTTATCTGGGTAGCCATCCAAAATCACACAATCATCATCGTCAGAATCCTCAATTTTTGCAGTGGGCTTCAAAGGCAGTGTGATTGACTCTTCCGGGTTCAGAATAGCTTCTCTCACAACCATTGCTTCATCGAAATCAACTGCATTCGCCTCCACCTCGGCTAATAGCTTCGATAACCAATCATGGTCTTCTACATCCCAACCGTCATCAAAAACTTCCTTTCTGGTCTCCCCGAAACCGGCCTCCTCATCGGAGCTTATCTCGAATATTAACGGGGCGGAATTTTCCATCACGGATCAAGAACCTTCACTTCTTAAAGATTTTATGAAAAATCCACAGCAATCGTCAGTTTCTTCGCTTCGTCAAATAAAATTCAAATTAGATAATGGTTTCTGAAAAAGAGAAGTGTTGGAAAAGATCAAAGAAACTTCAGAGTTTCACTGTTTGGGGAATTTCCTGGAAAAATTATTAAAATGGATTTAATAAACCAATAGAAAAGGTAAATAACCGTTTCATTATTAGGACTAATTTCACAAATTACCCAAATAAAATAAAATAAAAACGACGATTGACTAACCTGAACTTGAAAAGGAAAGATTATACTAACACAAGAATTTACTAAGAGAGAGACGTAGAACGCCAAAATGTCTGAAAATGAAAGGCGTTCGTTTCACCCACTTTTGAAAAGTAGGGAGCCGTTTCAGTTTTCAGTTTCCACTCCCGCCTAGTGTGCGTGCCTGTTCTTGTGTGTCGACTCGCGACTCGCTCATGAGTGAGCGAGTGAGAAAAAAAAATTAAAAGATAATTCTTGGTGTACAAAATGAGGTATAAAATGGTGTCCAAAATGGCCAAGTGGCGGCCCCCTATTGGAGGGGCGGCTGTGGGGCCAGCCACCCCTCCAATAGGCGGCCGCCACTTG
>CAIGRR010496743.1:0-13226 GCA_903798365.1 Fraxinus sp. 1973-6204 | reverse complement strand
TCCGTTCCTAGCAATTGAATACAATGGCATCGCAGGTGATGGTGATGAAGCGGCATTATCCATATCTTTTGAACTCAACTAAGCAGTATTCTTCAAGTCCATCATACAAAAACCTAAAGGTACTGTACCAAACTGAAAGTCCACCACGGTACTGAACTTGTGCTGATTGACTCTTCTAGATTTTGCATGACCCTACAAGATGCATAATTGAGACATTTTATGTCCCTTCAATACAACTTGAGCACCCTTGCAAACCTTCACTCAACCTCCACCAAAGAACTCATAACCCTTTGAGTCAAGGATAGACAATGAGACAGATTCTTCTTCAAATTTGGAACATGTCGAACCTGGCTAAGTGTCCTAATTGTCCCATCTATTAGTTTCAATTGACCTTACCAATTCTAGCAATCCGATAAGGTGCGTTGTTTCTCATAACTACGACACCTTTGGTAACTGTTTCATATGTAGTAAACAAGTCCTTATTAGGACACATATTAAACACACATGTTGAATCCAGAATCCAATCCTCCTCTGGTTTAGACCCAACGTCAGAAACAACCAAAAGATCTTCCTCATTTAGATTGTTCTCTGTGAGGTCTGTTTCGCCTTATGTATTTGATTGCTTACCATTTCGATTTGCAGTCAATCTTACTTTATTCTGCAATTTGTAGTAATCCTTCTTAATGTGCCCCCTCTTCTTGCAGTAGTTACAAATCTGATTACTAAATTTAGACTTCGATGTGCCCCTTCCAGAATCACCATGAGCAACCAAGTCTTCTCCATCTCTGACCTTAGAAACCATATGCTTTATCTTCTCTTTTGAAAACAAAGCATCATACACCCTCTCTATGGTGAGAGTATCACGACTATATAAGATTGTGTCTATAAATGAAGAAAATGAAGCGGACAATGAACACAATATGATCAAGGTCAAATCTCCTTCATCTTACTTTACTTCCAAAGTTTCCAAATCGGCGACTATCTCCTTAAATACAGACAGGTCATCTTCCAAGGATCCACCTTCTGTCATGCGATGAGAGTATAATCGCTGCTTCAGATACAATTTGCTTGTTAGATTTTTGATCGTGCATAATTGCTCAAATTTCAACCATAAAGCAGCTGATGAAACCTCCTTCAAAACGTCCTGAAGAATGTTATTCGAGAAATAAAATGAATATGAGAAATTGCATTCTTATCCTTCTATAATTTCTCCTCCGTAGTCAAATTTTCGGGCATCTTGTCAATTCCCAACAACGCATCATCCAAATCCATCTGTACGAGTACTGCTTGCATCTTAACCTGCCATAGTGAGAATCTGGTACTCCGATTCAAAAGCAAATGTCATACTTCTTGGAAGCCATCAAGAACAAAAACCTCGAACAAATCAAACCTTGCGTTTTGCGGAACTGCTAAACTTAGCTCTGATACCACTTGTTAAGAATTATGTATTTCTCCGATCCACTTGTTGTAATTCAGGATTGAAACATCGAAATTGTATGGTAAAATATGAAGTGTATGATTTTAAGCAAAAGAATAAAAAAGATTTAAAAAATATATGGTAGAAGAATTTGAAGATTTTTATTGACTCTTGAACAATAATGGAGAAATATACAATTGATATGAAGTTCTAATAATCATCGAGGTTAAACTATCATATATTCTCAAAACCTCTCAAGATGTTGTCGAATATATATATGAATCTCTTTTTGGATTTTTAAATGAAGAAGAAGACATAAAACTCGGAAAAAACGAAACTAAAAAACCTTGGGGGCGCCCCAATGCTGCGGCGCCGGGGGAAAAAAACAGGCAGTGGCATCGATGCCCCATGCCCGGTGCAGCAATGCCGAGCGTTCTGCCCCCTCTTTTCTTTCTTTCTTTTTTCTTTTCGCTCCGAATTGTTTTCTTCATCTCAAAATCATTTTCCAAACCAAACTCTCAATAGGGCTTCTAATAGAATTTCAACTTGAATAAGACTTCAATAGCATTTCAAACTGAATTCCTCTTGACGTACACTTCAATTAGAATTCTTCAATTACTCCAACAAATAATTCGGGTCACACCCAAATTCAAAAAATTAATTTTAATTTTACTTAATAAATAGTTTTACATTTTTAAATTAGTTTTTTACTTATAAGTAATTTTTACACATAAGTGAATATTTTATTTATAAATCTTTTATATTTTATAAGAGAATTTTTGTCTTATTAATAGTATTTTTTCTTTATAAGCAATTTTTTTACTTAAAAATGAATTTTTGTCTTATAAGTGATTTATTACTTAGAATTAAATTTTTAATTATTAAGTTTTTTTATTTATAAACAACTTCATTTTTTTACTTGTAATTCAATTTTTGTCTTGTAAAATAATTGTTTAGAGAGAGAAAATTGTAAGAAGATTTAAAAAATGACAAAAAAAAAAAAAATCACTGATTTGGTGGGTTGATAAATACGATCAAAATTATGCTACACTAGTTTTGATAATTTTTAAACTACCAAAAAGCAGTGCTTATTTGTTTGTTGGAGCACTATTTTGAACGAATGCTCCAAAAAATTAACAAATACTGATTTTCGAAAAATTAATTTTTTCTAAGAACATAAATATTTTTATTTGAATAATATAGAAAAAACTCTATACCCCAAACTGAATGATTGATTTCTTGAATTTAATTTCCTTTTTCATTTTAATATAATTTATTTATTTTTATTTCTCATTCAATTTTATTTTAGTAATACAGTAAAATGTTGGCAATATATTTAAGCAGGTCATCATCTTTTGAAGCTTTTATTACATTGTTTGCCTCAATTTTTCTAGATATTGAAGTGGGCATAATGAAAACTAAACGAAGTCAAGTTTAATGAGGCTTTGTCAATAAATATTTATTAATATGGAAAATTAACTTACTTGTCAATTTTTTTGTGAGATATAAATGTATTAAAGTGGATCAATCACGGTTTGACCTTCATTTGACCACAATCTGAACTGAGTTCGACCCTTTGTCTTTTTCAGTTCAATGCCTCAAATCCTATAAATTGAAAATTTCTCATTGTAACTCTTAATTATACGAGTTATACTATTCTCTTATGGGTGTGTTTCAGCCACATTATTTTGGAAGAATGTATTCTGGAATAGTAGATTAATGGAGAATGGTGGTTGAAAAAGAAGGAAAAGTTATTGATGTGATGAAAAATATTATTTTATTGAAGAATGTGTGGTTAAAAATGAATAGAAGAATGAGAATGAAAATTTTAATGTATATCAGGAGCTCATTCTTCATTATTTTGAAATNGAGAATGGTGGTTGAAAAAGAAGGAAAAGTTATTGATGTAATGGAAAATATTGTTTTATTGTGTGGTTGAAAATGAGTAGAAGAATGAGAATGAAAATTTTAATGAGATCCAAACAGGGGCTAAGTTCGTATTTCTTGATATTTGAAGTGAAGGTCCCCGGGACTTGTCCTTTGTGTTCCAAAATACCCAAAGAATTCAGCCTTATTTACCTTCCACTCTGAAGATAATCAATATTCAATATTGTTTGTCAATTTCCTTTTGTTGTAGTTTTATGAGCATCACACATCACAATTCAATTGTTAAAAAATGAAACGGGCTTTATTTGCAATTAATGAGAAGTTCAAGGATTTAATTGTAATTTGAGAAATCTCGTGCTATGATTCTCTGGGCCAATATTTCAAGTAGGAGAAAAATAATTTGTTGCATAGAAGTTGATTGCAACAATTCACGAATTTGGGGCCAATTTGTATGTTTCATTTTTATAGGGACTGGAGTGAAAATAAGGAAAATTAAAATTGTTCCGATCGTAATCAAAATCTAATATTAATGTGCAAATTTTAAAATATTTGTTAACTATGAATTATATCGTGAGATTGGATATGGAAACAATTGAGAATTCAACAGAATCGTTTTGGGTTTCCTAATTTGAATATTTCCTAAATCCCAGTCTCTATATATATTCAATACTCTACTGAATTTGTATGCATTCATCATCTGAGAAAATTTCAGTTTAGTTTATTATTATTATGGAGTCGTTCAAGATTTCATGTCCCAACATCCATTCGCCACTTCTTATGCTTCCCATTCAACAAGAAAATAATGTTTGCTTCTTCACTCTCACGAACAAGGTACAATATCAATTTCAGTTCGATATCGAAAAACTTCAAAATTGCCGTTTTGTGGGTTCGTCTCATGGATGGCTAGTTCTTTTGAACGAAAAGGCCGATCCCATTCTCCTCAATATCTTTACAGGATTCTTTCATCAACTTCCAGGAAAAGAGACTTTTCCGCACATTCATACCATCCGTGAAGTCGAGAACGAAGTCTTTGAAATCCATTACAAGTCTTGGGATTATTCGGTTTCCCACTCTTCAAAAACTCTTCGACAACTTTCTGTCGTGAAGGCTGTTTTATCTGCAAATCCATCATCTTGTGACGCAGACTGTAAGGTGATAATTATGTACAACGTGCATTGCAAGTCGAAGCTAGCTTTCTGCAGGCTAGGAGACAGTGGATGGACGGGCTTTGGTGGTGAAATTGAGTCATATTACGATATTGTATGCGATGGTAATATGCTTTATGCATTGGGGGCAGGACCTTCAGTTGAAATATGGGATATACGTGAATCTTCTCCGAGCATGAAGATGATTATTCAAGGCCCTTCTCCTCGAAAGTTAATAGAAGCCCATCAAATTTACCCTTCTGATCTATATTCATCCCAATGGTACTTGGCTTTCTCAATGGGGGAGATGTTTCTAGTTGTGAGGTACATTGGAGAGTTCGTTAGGTATGATGGAAAAGTAGTTTATGAAGGCGATACTCTCACTGATCATTCATCCCAGCCTTTAATCTGTCCTTACAGAACAATTAAGTTCCACGTCTATAAACAAGACTTTGATCAGAAACTATGGCTTCCGGTAGAATCTTTGAATGATTATGCACTATTCGTGGGTGGAAATCATACCGTCTTGTTGCCAGTTAAGGAGCATCCAGGATGCAAGGCGAATGCCATTTACTTCACTGATGATTATTGGGATCGAATGGACGAGGATTACAATTATGGAGGTCACGACATGGGAATCTTCAATTTAGGAGATGGAAGTATAGAGCCATTGTTCGACTGCGATCAAGAGAGAATTGAACCACCGCCATTTTGGATTGTTCCTAACTAGTTTTCTTTTGCTCATATCAGTTGTTATCAATATAGGTTCACAATTGTATATGGTATTATAGTTTTCTTGTAATAAAAGCTGCACTTGCCTTTGTCAATAAATTCTACAAAAGTACTTCAAAATGTGTGTTATTCCTATACGTTTTATATTGACTTGTATGTTTGCACCCTTCACAATTCTCTGTTATCCTTTGTGCTTTTGTTACATAGCAATATTCATCGTATTTCTGTAAAGCCCAATGTTGCTTCAGTCAGGTTTGTCCAGCCAGGAAGATGGTAACAGATAGTCGACCAATGGAAGAATTTGATATGGAGCCATATCGATATAAGAATTTCATCAACTTTATTTAAACTACTTAAAAGTGATAAGCAGAGACACTTTTTGTCTGATAAAGAAAACAGAATCTTACATATGGTCTTTGTTCAAGAAGTTTATGCTAGTAATTGGATACTTTTTTTTAGCTAATGTTTTGAAGTGATTGGTTATGTAAGACATACCCTGCGTACGATTATATAATAACTTTTCCGTATAGATCAGAATTGAAATTTGCATTCAAGGAAGAAAAGGGTTTTACTTTTCTCATTTGCTTCGAAAAAATTAGGACAATCTGGGATGATATTCTCATATTTTCTGTGTCCTTGTCAAAATCAGAGGTTTTTGATGGATGTTCCCTAAACATTTATTCGCTTCAGTAAAAGCTGCCAAGTATTCGCTTCAATTTCACCCTTAAGCCTATATCTGGATGGATGTTCCCTAAACAATTACAATGAGAAGCAGCTCTTTAGGATTTGCCCAATGCTACTTTACATTCCAAAATCGACTAGGTGAATTCTTTTGCAGATGCAACATTGACATGAATGTCAGTATATCGAGTGATTTGAGTCGAGGGAAATTTTTGTTCATGTGCAATGTAAAAGCACTCAAAGTTCATCTGAAGTCCCAAATTCTGGTACCAACAGATGTTCTGCTCGTTTGCCAGCATTGTCTTGCCGGTGAAATGTCCTCTAGAAAGAACAAAATGAATTGGTGTCCCGGCTCTTCCAAGTGTTCACCTCCATGTAGATCGGACTGTATCAGAAGTGGTCTGCTTCCCCCTTTCTTGAACGATGTCGAAAATCCTTAAAAAACATTCTTGTAATGCCACCGGATTCAAATCACTCTCCAAACTTTCATTCAACGCATCAAAACTTTTAGGGCATATTTAGCAGAATAAAGTGGATACGTTTGAAGAAATGCCTCGGTCGCATTGTCGCCCCATCATACTTGTGTACTATGCTGAACTTTTTGGTGCATGAACCTCTGTGTTTTTATTTGCTTGTGATCACATGCCTCAAAGTGGTTTGATGGGTACAAAATTTGTGTTTGGAACACTTTTTCAGCAGAACATAGATGACAAATATTTAAATTCTACATCCATTAATAAAAGATGAGAATAAAATTTGAAACAACAGGAATTTGAAGAGTTAACGAACCCAATTTTCCACCATTTTTTGCCATTTACACAATGCTGTCAACAGATAACAACTCTATGGTACTAATAAAGACGATAAAAAATAATAATAATAATAAAAATCCGACCTGCCGGATTCGAACCAGCGACCTAAGGATTACTATGATAACACTACAGTCCTCCGCTCTACCAACTGAGCTAAGGTCGGTTGTCTGCTCATTTGCAAGGTAAATTTTATATAATTTCTATAACAAAAGTCGTTTTTCCAATTGAATAAACTACCTCTTTTTATTAATGATCGAACGCTTAGCAAAAAATTAATACGGATTCTTAGAAAAAAAATATATTCACTTTCGTTCTGGTAACAGCTACTACCCCACCGGGTCTTGTGCTCCAATTTGCAGCCCCTATTTAATATAGCCAATAATCATATTTTTAATAAATTTTGATAAAATTTAATAAAATATGTTATTAGAAAGTTGTGAATGTGAATTTAAAATTAATTATTGATTTTGATTTGAATTTTATCAAACTTTTTAAGCTATGCAAAACAAGGGCTAGATATGTAATGGGGAAATATATAATAGAATGCAATAATTAATAATATATAATGATCTTGAAAGGTCAAGAAATATCGACAAATGTCACTATTGTTACATTAACTGAGAGACAGATGAAGAACTTTATGGTACACTCAATTAAAAAGCAGCTTATAGATAGGACTGAGTAGAATTGTGTGTAAAATGTCCTCCTTTTACCTTGTTTTAGGGCATGAACATTGTTTAAATATCACTTAATTTACCAAAATTAAAACTTTTTATTCATTAGTTAATTTAATTTCTTTGATTATTATGACTTTCAACTAATAGTAATATATTAAGTTCGAAAAAAAAAACTAATTGACTGCTTTATTTAGTGTAGTGTCCATTTGACATAACTTTCGCTTTTACTTTTATTTTTATTTTCTGTACAAGTATTTTTGGAAGAAGTTACATGTACTATTGATTAAAAATTAATTTTTAAAATAGCTTTCTATTTCAAGAGTGTTTTTAGAGGAAACCACATTTGAGCAACTTTCTTTAAAAGCTCTCCTAATGAGAAGAAACACTTTTATAAAATTAGTCAAACGGATCCAAAAATAACTTTCGGGTCTCAAAAGCTCCCTTTTAACTTTTCAAAAGACATGCCAAACAACCCTGTAGATTGATTGATGAAAGCAAAGGATTCCAACAAAAACCACAACAGCATGTCTGAATCTCAAAATCTACAATACACAACCTTGCCAAAGGTCGAAATACAAACCGGAAAAGGAAACCTAAGAACGACTTGCATTGAATTTACATCCCGAAATTTACAAGAAAAAACCATTTAAAATTATATCAATGAAACCATACAAGAAAATATGTGATTCAAAAACTTAGCCTGTGTATGCGCAACTTGTCGGCAACATAGAGCAGATGGCTGATATTTGTCGATGGATAGTGTTGGAGTAGCTTAAGATTAGACGTAAAGTCGCCTGCAAGTAAGCGTCTCCGGACGATAACCAACATGGCGAAACAAATTCTGAGCAGTGAATCCTGCAATTTATAGAGAATTTTCACTCATCGAAAGAGTTACAATTGGTTTATACATACCTTTAAGCCACGACAAATAAAGAGATGAAGGGAAAGAAAAAGCAATATCACATAAGATTCTCTTCAGACACGCTGGGAGTTGAAATACAGGTTAAAGACCAAACCGGGATTACATACAACGTTAAGAAGCTCACCTAAAGGTGGTTCAAGACACTTCCACGTTGCCAAAGCAATGAAATTAAAGAACTTAAAAAGGGACAGAGCCCAAGAACTACCAGAATGTATACACGCCTGGATCCTATGCATTTTTAGACCAAATTCAGATGGCACTTAAATGAAGGATAACTTCGTAGAAGCAATAAAACATCTAGTGGAATACAATATTTATTTTAGATGGATTTCTCCATGAAAAATGCAGCATATTATTTATTGAAAGAACCTATAGGTTTTGGTTCAAGTAAGTTCGGTGATGTTATGCGGAAACACGTGGCTATGGCTAGTTTGAAGGAAGAAGTGCTTAGTGATTCATGGGAGAAAGCGCTAAGTTTTTGCTGCTTTATGCTCTTTTACACCAAAGGAAATTAAAGATTTTCCTGTATCATTGCATGTTTTCGGCTGGAAGACTATGATGCATTCTGGAATTTGTTTTTCAGGTCTTAAGTGACTCCTTGTTCTCTGGATGAATGTATGCATCTTCACGACATGATTAATAAAAAAACCCATCAAAAATGATTTAAAGATTTCAATGAGAACTGGGAAGTGTCAAAAAACAAAAGCCATGTCCCGAAATCCACATCCCTCAAAATTGAATTGGTAAAAAGAGGCAACAGAGGAAGAAAATGTCAGAATTTAGATCTGAGCAACGAAATGAAGATAAAGAAAACATGAAAGTTTGTAGTAGTTGCAGATGCAGCATTCTGCTGGTAAAGGCAAATCAAACTGAGTATTGAAGGAATAAATAATTTTTTTAACAAATTAGAATTAAGGAAACGCTAACTGAATTGGTTAAAAGAGTGGGGATGGATTTTATTGGCACCACATTACAATTACACAATAAATGTATTGGTAGATAAATAAGAAATTTCGATATGGAAAGAATCAGTCACTTACTTGAGGACCATCAGGGTCACTCAGGAGTGTGTCCCATATTAGGAGACTGTCTGCAAAATTGAATTCTTGGGTCAAAAGGAGTGTAATCCACCTGAATGCATAAAACTGGGGATGGACCTGTAACATTCACACACAAATATCAGTAAAAATAAAAATGAAGGATGAAATTAATAGTCTATATGTAAATGATAAAGCATCCAAGTGCATCACCAGATACTTCCCCAGCTACATGATAAAAAAACATTTCACTTTGTGTGACACTCTTTGAGCTCACATTCAACCAAGAGACTGAACTATATTAATCAAGATATTAACGACTACTTGCCAACAGCTGTGGCTTAACATTCAGCTAAGGACTCCTTTCAAGTGATGTTTGTTACTGATTTAGTTCTATCGATAAAGAATGGCGAAACCAAAGCGTACAAGAAGTCAACAAAATAAAAGCTCAAATATACAATTCCATGTCACCAGGAAATTTAGTTTGATTGACCTGTGACCATTTATCCACCAAACGTTTTCTTCATAATGTTTTAGTAGCATTTGCAGAAGATCTAAGAATTAAAAATTGGAAAATTGTTCTCTAAAATCAAATAAGCAACAATCTTCAAGTCATCTGTTACGGGACTTTAGAGGCCCTCCACCTTACCCATCAAGTTCATCCGCCACGTGTGCACAAACCGATTTCGTGCTGCCACGTGGCGGACAAACTGAATTTGTATTGGACGATCCGAATCCAATACCCCGAACCGAAACGCTACTGCTCACTTGTAGAAGTTCTGAACTCATCCGCCGCACACGACGGATGCAAAGGCCCGCACTCCGCATTCACCACACCCCATATTCACTTCCCCACACCTGCTAAGATCTTTTATGAAAAGATCTCCCCAAAATCAAATCCTTAGCCTGATTGATGGGACGTATGGCAGACTCCAAATGGTCAACTCACACTGCTATGTCAGGAAACATTGAATACCCGTCAACCTATAGATGGACAGATTAACGCCTATGAAGGGATGATCTACTCGGGATCCAAAACCACGTGTCCCTACATCTAACGATTTTCCTCTTCCTTCCTCTTAGTACAAGTATTCCCTCATTGAGGTAAGAGGGGGGACCTTTTTTCTCTGTGATTCTTAGACTTAAAAAAGAATTCTTAACTCTGAAGACCACACGCTAACACACACTCTCAGCCACGTTCCGGTGATCACCTCACCGTCGAACGTCACTTTCCAGTTACGAAATCACTAACTTGATCGCGGAGTGCTTGCGGCCACTTCCACCTCAACTGAAAAAGGCCACGAGTGGCTAACAGTGTGTTACCGTGCGCAAGGAGGAGCTTACATGGAATATTATTCTGTTGGCCATGTGTCGTGACCATTTTTTGAGGTGAACAAATTAGCGCCGTCTGTGGGAACGTTACTGTAACCACGAGTATCCCCACGAAAAAAAAAACTTATTGGAATATCTGGAATAATATAACACACCAAAGGCCCCATCATCGATGTCGAAAGGGCGGAAGAACTGTTGCGCGACTAACTGCCGAAGTAGCTCAAATGGCTACCAACATGAGAAGCATCATCTTGGAAAGTGAGAGAGGCCACTAAAGAAAAGGCCATGAATAAGGAAACCCCCTAAAAAGGAGTCATTGATGAAGAGACTATTGGAAGACCCTTTTACAAATAGGAGGCCTCTGAAGAAGATGCCGAGAAAGGGAGATCCCTGAAACATAGGTCATATTTGAGGGATGCAAAGGCCTCGCTCTGGCTATACAAAGGCCTCATCCTTGCCTAGGCACCTTAGCTGTGTAAGGCCTCATCCTTACTAGGCACCTCGTGCAAGGCCTCATCACTGCCTATTCACATTGGCCGTACAAGGCCTCATCCTTACCTAAGCACCCTGACTGTGCAAGGCCTCATCATTGCCTATTCACTTCGGCTATGCAAAGGCATCCTGGCACCTCAGCTGTGTAAGGCCTCATCATTGCCTATTCACCTTGGCCATACAAGGTCTTATCCTTGCCTAGACACCCCAGCTGTGACAGGCCTTATCATTGCCCATTCCCTTCGGCCATGCAAAAGCTTCACTTCGGCCATACAAAGGTTTCGTCCTTGCCTATGCACCTTGGTGATAGAAAGCCTCGTCAATGCCTAGGCACTTCGACTATGCAAGACCTCATTATCCCCTTCCATGGATGAACCATCCACCATGGAGGAAGCCCTTCATAGAGATGCATCAGCCTCATATAAGGATGTCCACTTCGATCGACGAAGCGCGTGACACGCCTATTGGGGTCGCCTCTGACTCCATCGAGGATGATGCTCTCCACGGATGCACCATCCACCGTGGAGAACGCCTTGAAGAGGTGCATGACGCCCTCACGAGGTCACCTCAACCAAGGAGGTCCACTTCGATAGGAGAGGCGCGTAACGCCCCACTGGGGTCGCCTTTGACTCTCAGACTTAAAAAATAATTCTTAAACTCTGAAGACCACATGCTTACACACACACTCAACCACGTTCCGGTGAACACCTCACCGTCGGACGTCACTTTCCGGTTACGAAATCACTAACTTGACCGTCGGAGTTATTGCAGCGGCTTCCATCTCCACCGGAAAAGGCCACAAGTGGCTAACGGTGTGTTCTCGTGCACAGAAAGGAGCTTAGGTGGAGTATTATTCTCTTGGCCACGTGTCGTGACCATTTTTTGAGGTCAATGTCATCAAATATTTATTTGTCAAAATAAAACAACCTGACAAGTGTCTCTATACTCCGTAGTACAAGATTATTTATATATAACCATTGCACAAATGTTCCACAGGAGATCAAAGATAGCCTAACAGTCGTCTACGTACTGTGTAGTACAAGGAAAATTATTTATATATAACCCTTACACATATGTTCCATAAGAGATAAAAAATAGTAAACTAAAAGCTCAATTAATGCATGAACCAACCCTACTATAGACAAACAATTTGGCATAAACACAGATTTGAAATCCAAAATTTAACCATTGCACAAATGTTCCACAGGAGATCAAAGATAGCCTAACAGTCGTCTACGTACTCTGTAGTACAAGGAAAATTATTTATATATAACCCTTACACATATGTTCCATAAGAGATCCAAAATAGTAAACTAAAAGCTCAATTAATGCATGAACCAACCCTACTATAGACAAACAATTTGGCATAAACACAGATTTGAAATCCAAAATTTGAGTGTCTTTAAATTAAAGTATTCCATACCTTCTTAAATTTTGTAGTTCACTTAATATTTTTGAGCAATGGCAAAAGAGAGAACAAAAATCCTGCAGTTTGGACAAACGGAAGTAATCTAAGATCTTACTTTTGTTGTAATCTCAAGATGACGCCAGAGTTCTTCGTCATGCTCCTTCAGAAGCTGTGATAAACTTGTTATAGTGGCTCTGATCCCTACAACACTGTTATCAAGTTGTTGAACAAAATTATCCCGAAATCCACTCAGCAACTCCACAAAACAGAAGAAAGTGTCTGCTTCAACAGAGACCTGCATGACTTGCAAAAGAATAATGGTGACGAAAACGAAGCTAGATCAAGAATTAAAACAATAATTTCTGATGAAGAACAATGAAAACGAACACTCATCAAAATAGTTCCTTCCAGCCCTGCACTATTCCCAGTAGAGATGGCAAAAAAACCCAACCCGCCTCGCCCCACCCCGACTTGTTGGCGGGGCGGGGCGAGGATTGCCGCCCCGTCGCGGGTCGCGGGGCAGGGCGGGGCGAGGGTGCACTGCCCCGCCTAGTTAAATATTAAAAAAAAAAAATTGAACATTGTTTGTTTAATTTTGGACATTGTTTGTTTTCATTACTTGGTTTGGATATTGATGTAGTTATTTTAAGTATTGTTTGATTTGGATTATAAAATTTTGAATTT
>CAIGRR010496676.1:0-12306 GCA_903798365.1 Fraxinus sp. 1973-6204 | reverse complement strand
AAGAAGCTTAACAAGTACAACCATACTGTTATAGACGAACAATTTGCTTTCTATCAAAACGATGGGATGAAAAAATTTAATGCATCGGATCCGAACAAGCTTCTTCCCAGCAGTATGATTTTTCATTTTCATTTTGTTTGAATTCTTTTCTCTCAACATAATCTGTCTGTGTATGATATCTTGTTTTTTTAACAGATGTACCTGAAGGGTCTTTTATCGTTAGGGCCCACACACCTATGTCAAACTTGTTCTCTTGCCTTTGGTTTAACGAGGTTGAACGGTTCACTCCTCGTGACCAGCTAAGTTTTGCCTATACATATCACAAGTTGAGAAGGATGAACCCCGAGAAACCCTTTTATCTCAATATGTTCAAGGTGAGCATCTTAACTCTGAACGAGCAAAACCTGTAAGGCAAAGTTGACCAAACCTTTTGGGGTTTCTTTGTGCACTTTAGTGCATGTTTGGAATGGGGTCCTAGACAAGATGGGATAGTATAATGAAATTTAGCTTATTTTTCTTTCTTGGTATTGTCAGTCTAAAGCCAGTTCACATGTAATACAGGACTGCGAGAGGCGAAAGATTGCGAAGTTGTTCCATCACAGATCCGAGGAGAAAAGGAATATCACCATACATGAAACGGCATAGTTTCAAGACGACGTTGAGCCATATCTGAGAAATCGATTCATTTTTTTTTTGTACAAAATGAATCACCACGGGTAAACCGTTTCTTTGGTTTGTGAAGTTGCACAGTGGCGATTCTGACATCACACAATGAATGTAAACTGCCAAATTGCCATGAAGAATGATAGATGCATACTGCTTTGATTGACATGGAAACAAGAAAAACAAGTTCAGTTTTGGTGGCTCCTCATTCTACTTGAAGGGGAAAAGGGATAGTAAATTCATAGAGCCTATGTTCATTTTATTCTCCAATATCATATTGAAAATAGAAAAATGAAGCACCCAATATTTTTATACCAGATATTCAATAATGATAATTCAATTCNAATAGAAAAATGAAGCACCCAATATTTTTATACCAGATATTCAATAATGATAATTCAATTCCACTTTGTATTTTTTAGAATTTTGGGTGCCATTTTGTTCTCAGATTGATATATTTTGGTTGGTCATTCACTTTCTGTACTAGACATTGATGGATTTATGTGATATGTAGGCTATTGCCGTTGAAAGAAATGTAGTATCTTCAAAGAAAAGTTCAATTTTATTGATTGTTTACGAACTTCAGTAAAATTCAAAATCCTTCTCTACTTCTTGTTACAGTTACTTATAAAGGAAGAATTCATAAATCAGGTTATCAACAATTCAAAATTCAGGTTTTAAGTTTAAAAATTACAAAAATTAGGTATTTAGCTAATTAATTAAAAATATTTATTATTTAAATATAATAAATTAATTTATTAAATATATATTTTACCAATTAAATATACTAAGGACACAATTATATGCAATGTTGTCACACCTAATCTAATTAATTAATCAAAAATTAATTTTCGGTCACAATTTATCAAATTATTGGTCACAAATTTTTTCTCAATTACAAATCAAAAATTTTATAGGTCACAATTACTTCTCGAACACGAATCAAAATATCATAGGTCACATACTATTCATCGATCACTAATCGAAAATCTTATTGGCCACAACTCATTTATTCATTGCCAATTGATCACAGCTTATCAAATTATTGATCACGACTTATTTTTGGTCACAAATCAAGAATTTTATAGGTCTGATTATTTCTCGGTCACGAATCGAAAATTTTATAAGTCACAAATTATTCATCGATCACAAAATCAAAATTTTTATTGGCCACAACTCATTTACAACTTAATAATTTGTGCATTACAGTCATAATTTTTAACTCACATATTATTTATTTGTCAAAAATTAACCAATTATTGGTTACAATCAACTAAATAATTGGTCACAGATACCCACCCACCCCACCCCACCCCACCACACCACACCACACCACACCACACCACATCTCATCCTACCCACCACCACCACCACCAAAGTCGCCACCACCACCACCACCACCACCACACGCAACACCAGTGTCAAACACCACCACTGCACAACACTTGCAACCACCACCTCAACACTGCCTCCAGCAGCACCTCTGTCACCATCGTCGTAAGAACCACCACTACTACCTTAAACAAATCAACACCACCGCCAACTCGCCACCAGAACCACTACCATCACCATTGCAAACAAATCACACATGGCAGAAAAACACCACCACCACTACATCACGCCAGTTCCACTACTACCACCACAGCACAACCACCAGATAGAGATCTACCATCACCAGCCGATCCACCACCACTTCACCTCCATAGCACAGCCTACCAAATCTCGATCCACCATCAAGCAGCCGATCACCACCTCACCTCCATAGTACAGCCACCAAATCAAGACGCATAGCACATTATCGTCATGGCTAAATCCATCACCACCAACTCTAGATCCACCATCAGCAGCCTGATCCACCACCGCTACTAAAACCACTCAAACATCACCATACCATGGAAACCACCACCAACAACAAACAAAAATCAACCAAATCTAGCGTGGCCGCATCTGCACGCCCAAAATCATCTCAACACCATGGCGACACAACGCCACTCGACCGGGGTGGTTCTGATCGGTGACCCTCGCACCGTCTGTAGAGGTGCTCTATCGCGGTGGTGGTGCGAGGTTGGGATTTCGGCAGAGAGGGAGAAGAAAGCTGGTCTATGGTGCAAGAAGAAAAAGAAGGCACTGCCAGAAATTTTCAGATCTCCGCGAGGCAGCTACGACTGGGGCTGCACATGACGGTACTCAGTTCGCCAGATGCCGCTTCCGCCGGTGAAGAGGAAGAAAGGGAGTGAAAGATAAAATAGACGCGTGAAGATGAGAGAGAAGATGATGTTGATCTATGGTCAAATCTTATGTTTTGATTATAACAAAAAAATTATATTTATCTCTAATTCGAATCTTCAAAATGTTACATGTTACCAAATTTGAAATAAAACTATTGGACGAAAAGATTGTCGATCAATGAAGCTTAAGTTGAAGATCGATCAAGCACTCATGGAGACAAACTTTGCGTCATTTCAAAATCAAACAACAAATCGAGCATTCGAGCCAAAATTAATCGAAGACATTGAAACTAGATTTCTTTTAGCTCGTTTGTAAAGGTAAATTATTTTAATTCTTGACAATGATACATTGAAAGTTGAAATGATGAATTTCTTATGCACGATAAAAATTCACGTCATGAAAACATTCGCACAAAAATTATTTTTCAAAAGTAAGTTTTTCAAGTTAATCTTGAAAATTATTAAACCTCACTTACCTTGAAACATTTAGTAAAAAATATCATGCAAGATATTTGGTCATCAAGACTTCCGGATGGCGAACTGGTCGTCCAATTCGCCAGCAACGGTCGAATTTTCGACCGTTTTAACAAGTTTCAAACGGCTAGTTTTGCAGAACCGGACGTCCGAATGGGTCGTCCGGTTTGACAGAAAAGTTGATTTTTTCACTTCTATAAATATCAACTCACCAACTGAAAGACAACTTTTGGAGCATTCAATTGATATTCCTTTGAGCTAACATTGTATTAATTTCTCGAATCATTTATTATCAAATCGTTTTGCTATTGAAAAATCTTTGATCAAATTAATTCTTGAAAATCATTCCATACCTAATACTTGAGTCTCATTCATTGCTATCCATTAAAATTTTAGCATACTTCTCTTCTTATACTCAATTTTGGAATCATCATTTATTAAGAAGAGAAGATTTCATTTGTAAACTTATTTTGAATTGTGGGTCGTGTTGAGATCTCGAAAAGCTCAACGTTGTAAAAGGATCGGTGCTGCTTACTTATAAGTCATCGGAAGCTTTGTAAAATGTTGGATTGCACCACAAGTCAATCAACATAGTAAAATTGGTCTTGCTCGTGCCAAAGAGATTGCTAACGGAGGACGTGCGTTGGATAGAACCTCCAAATTGTATCGTTTGCACTCTCTATCTCTCTTTACTTATTATCTTCATATTCGTGTTTGACATTTATATTACTTTATCTTGTTATTACACGCTTGATTTTTAGTTAATTTCTCGAAAAAAAATTTAGAAACCAATTCACCCCCCTCTTAGTTAACTATTATTGGGCTTTCAGATGAGCAAGACAGGTGAAGATGAGGATGAGAGAGAGCGAGTGAGTGATTTAGGTTAATATAATTAATAATTCAATTAACTCTTGATTTTTTATTAAGTAAACTTCACGCTGAGTTTTGAATTTGAAAACTTAAATGACTGGTTTTTTGTAATTTCCTCTACTTATAATTGGGTTGATTTTATTCTGATTTTTATTTGGTTCGTGGAGATTTGGTTGAATAAAGAATTAATTTTTGGCATCGGAAAAAAAAAATAAAAAAATTGCCATAGTTTGGAAGTATCCTACTTGATTCTGATAGAACATGAGATCATTGTTAATTGGATGGGTTTCGTCTTGGACCTTGCGGCTAAGAAAATTAGATGTCCAGGACATGATTGCTATGTTTTGGTAAGTTGGGGACTCAAAAGCTCCTTGCATGAAAGGTTGCGAACCTCTGCAGCTATTTTCCTAATTTTAGATTCATATAGTATTTGGCATTGTTCCCCCAATTTTTGGTAATTCTATTTGTCATTAATTGTCTGCATGCGCTTTACAGCTTGAAAAAGTTTATTTATGTGAAGACAAATAATTAGGCATTCAAGCAATCAAAGGCATATGGAATCTTCAAATTAAACAAATTATTCTACCATACGACTTGTACCTATTACAATATACAAACTCAAATTAAGTTGTCACTTTCTTTGATCCTTCAAAAGATTCAATGCATCAAATTAACATCTCTATCTAAGATGGACACAATGATGTAAAACCGATGAACCATTTTATCAAATTATTGACTAAACGATTCTAGAAGATCATATCACACTTATGAATGAGTTGCATACTCATGAAATAAGTTGTTGGCTCTTCCCGAGTTCCCGATTTTTTGGCCGCCTGAACGAGATTAGTTGAATGATCAAATCGGGATTTTTCCCTCCATGGGATTTATAATTGCATTACTTACGGCTTCCTTGTTCGTAGACAAAATGAATTCATCATTCTCTCGAGAAACATTTATTCTACTTATCAACCGAACAAAAAAGTTGAAAAGCTAAAAAGATATACAAACAATCCCTTCAACCATCCTCAATACATTTAATTTATGAAAATATGAAATTGAAAAACTCATACGTGCATGAAAAGCATGATGGACAAATTATGTTTATGTCAGCATTCCCGGTTCTTGATAGAACTACGAGTATTATGTACAAAAAGAACCTTTCTCATCAAGATCTTCATAAGCAATACAATGCTTAGTTTTTTGCCAGAAAGCAAATTTCCATTAGGCTTCGACAACTTTAAGGTTTTAACACACGAGATTTGTACATCTCTATCAGATGAAGACATACTAGAATCTGCAACAAGTTTTCTTGAGAATTCTTCATTCAAATCCTCCCACAACATGTCCATTTTTTCCTCAAGCTCGTCACCAACGTCGTCGTCTTCTTCTCTCCTCTCCATCTTCATACCGCGAGAAAAGTTCTTTCTTTGATTGTTGTTGTAAGTTTCTCTGCTTTCTTCTTTGTCAACTAATCTTTCTGGTTTTTCATGTGGTGGGGGGACGGAAACGGGGCGCCAAAGGGGTGGCGAGTCGATGAAGCGCGGTTGAGCATCGGCGGTGGTGGCGGGGAAGCTGAAGTCTTCTTCTCCTTCAATGGCCATGAATTTGTGTGTCTGGCTTGTGTAAAAAGGGGTGTGAGAAGAATTAATGGGGTGGTTGGAAGTATGGAAGGTTTGGTTGTTGATTACGTTTGAACATTTTTAGTTCAACTTGTTACACTAAATGTCTTGTTTATGAGAGTGAAAGATTGGATACATTAATTTGGGTGGGTCCCAATCAAAGTTGTATTATTGAGTTGAGTGACAAATTATCATAATTATCACAAAATAATGTTGTTTTGTGACCACATTTTATAGCATGCTAGCTGTGATTAGATGGTTACATATAAGTCATAACACGTCGAGATCGATTTAATATAAAAAACTCGATCAGACATTAGGAGGCGAGTTGATGCGTTATTTCTCTGATGGCTAAAACTTTTTAAATGATGTGGTTATGGTTAACATATTAGAGTTAGACAAAAGGCCACCGTTCGTTAAATTTCGCTAGTGTAAGTATTTTTTAGTTCAAGTATCGTTCCACAAAAATTAATATCTACTGTCAATTTTTTTTTTAAAAACTAATCTATCTTCAATTTAAGTAAAATGGTAACCAATTATCAAATCAAATTGTGTTTTGTAACGAAAGTTCTACTAAAAACTAAATAACGAAATCAAATTAACACGATTGATAATATTATGAGATTTGATAGTTAAGATTTTCGATTTCACTTAGATTATTTAACATGCATCCAATTTCAATTCATTCTGTCAAATTTCATACGTGTCAATGATTGAATTAACATAATGTAGTTAGTTATCTCTCTCTTGCAACACCAATCACATTCATATGACTGAATTGACTATATATTTATCTATAAAAATTCAATATGGATTACAAAGCCTATAATGATCTCTCGATTTCATATAATACTTGTGTTAATTATTGCATGAGTCAGAATCATACATTATTTCTCAATTTCTGTACTATCCCTAAATCAATCAATTGTTGTGTAGGCAATTGAAACATTAAATACACAATAATAATTAGTTAACACGTATTAAAGTGGTATGAAATCTTTGAATTAAATAAATATTAAAAAACCCTAAGTTACATCATCATCCCAACATAAAAACATGGGCACTCATAACGTTGGAATTAAACAAACAAGGTTTAAAAGATATCACCGGGTTTAATTACAATCAGCAAGATAAAATTACTCTGAGCTATTTTTGATCTTCGTCACACGAATCCCAACAATTGCCCTTCGTTTTTCTTCTTTGTATAGTGTAAATCTTTTGGTAAATTTGACGTAACGTGATTAATTCTCCAAATCCTTGCACAAATTTTCGATTCAGTAATTGAACAAAATTTGGAAAAAAATATATTTACCTTCTGCCGTTCGTGTCTGGCTGTATTCCGTCTGTGTATTTTCTCTCTTGTAAATGTATATCCAATCTCGTTTTCTTCCCAGCTTTTTAAAACCAATTCGAATTCTTGGCAAGGTTTAACTAAATTTGTTTCTTGCTTCCAATGCCCCAATTCTTCAAATTATGCACTTTAGTCCTTCAAATTTTTGAAGTGTAGAACATTTCCCCAAAATTGCACATTTTATCCAAAGTTCGTCCTACTTGATTCGATCTCGAGTTTTCTCCTAACATAATAAAAAATGACAAATAATTAAGTATCAATTCACAATAATACTAACAAAAAACCGCTTTTGATGACTTAAGTGTAAATTTAACACTTATCAGTTACTTGTCGTTACCCATTTATAAAGAATTTGCATATCAAATATTTGATGAAGAAACAAACTCAATTTGCATGTATAAAACACGCCAACATGACTATTGAGACGCTATAAATTACGTTATACTAAGCTTAAAATGCTTATTTATAGGTATATGAGTAATTCTCAAAATAATAATTCTGTTATTTGCAAAAGTCGGAAACAAATAACTTTTCTAACTCTCAAAGTATGAAAAAGTAAATTACGCGTTTGGGGATAAAAGGAGGAAAATTTCTTTAAAAAAAAGTAGCTTAAATTTTTTAAGCGTAACCAAATATACTCTTAATACTGTCATGTACAGTCTAACTTACCAAACAAATCATTTTTACTGTCATATTGATTCATTTGATACGAGCAAGATGAAGCATCACATGATGGTTTGAAAATGAAAAATATAAGTACGTCGAGTTGATAGAAAATTAGCTTAACAGTTCAAAAGAGAAATTCAATTTCAGTGTCACAAGTTTCTACTACATGCCAAGGAAATAAAATCGATTGAACAAATTTAGCCAAAACTTTATAATGAACCGATGAAACAACAAAAAGCACTCAATCAAGACAACTATGAATGAGAATGCAACTATTTAACAGTATTAACTCGAGAAACAGTTTCCAGCCTTTTCCGAAGGAGATTGACTTCTGAATTCTTCGACAAGGTTATGCCATCGAGCTCTAGTAGAAAAGCTAATAAGCTAACAAAAACATGAACCTCTCGTGTCGCTGTGAAACTAAAGAGTGAGATCTTTAGGGTCCTCGATTATCTTAGCCAAGGTTTGCAAGAAAGCTGCCAGATCAGCGCCATATATCACACGATGATCTGCAGTAACATTTACCTGGAAGAATTGGATTCGAAGGTCAGTAAAAAGAAGAGCAAAATTTTGTTAAAGAAAAGAATATGTGTCGTAGTTACAAGCATGTTTGGGAAAGCTTAAATTGTTACTTAAGATGATTAGACATACTTTTTATCTACACATTTGGTAAGACCCACAATTTACTTCCCACTTATTATTCATATGAACTGTAAGATCCACAATTTATAAGCACTAAAATGACCAAGAATCTACCTGCATTTGATTTTTCAGGCCAATCCGACCATCCTTTATACCAACCAAAGTGGGTTGAGATGCACCCACAGCCATTATTGCACCCTGTAAAAATGCCACCAAATAAGAATAACATGCTCTAATGCATTTAAAGAGAGAATTTACAATATCTAGTCGACTAATCTAGTGGAAAGAATGCTTTGGAACTTAAGTTTGAACACTTACAGTTCCTGGAGGTAAGATGGCATCAAAGCGGTCAACACCAAACATTCCAAGGTTAGATAGGGTAAACGTACCTGTAAACCAAGCAAACATCAGAAAGTTTTATAGGGGATTAAAGCAATACAATAGCATGACTTCAGAACACGATCAAAAAGTGAAAATGTGTGACTAGAAAATCAACAAGACAGCAGAAAAAAAGCTGCAGAACAATCCATCCCACAGAAGATCGTCATTACACTTGCATAGTTCTTGTTTATTTCATTCTTTCAAAGTCATGGTTGTTCTCCAACTAGTTGAGATCGCAATCAAATAGTGTAAACGGCATGTTTTCTACTAGCGAGTTCAAGTTAAAATACGAGGTTGGTGATTACTGATTTGGGTTGTAAAATGTGCAAAAGCTGAATGCTAAGAGTTTTGAGGGCACCTTCAAGTTGAAGAGAACAGTTGAGTGTCCAAACCATTTTACCATTGGGAATATAGAAGTTCTCTGTAAGATTACATTTGAATCCTTGCGCTCCGCTCCGTCCCATTTGGATTTCATAATTGATTATGATTATTTGACCAATAAAAATGATTAAAAAAAAAAAAGCCTTTTCAGAAATAAATTAGTTTGATGAGTAAATAATAGATTTTCGAGTGCTAACCAAACATTTTATTACAAAAGTGATTTATCAGGTTTGATGGTTCGAGATTAAATCAGGTAAAAGAATTGAAATCCAATGGGGCCTAAATTTGAGAAAGTAAAACCAAATTACAGTGATTTTTTTTGCATTCTCGTGCATAACAATGAATGTGTTCTAATTTTCTGTCTCAGAAAGACAGATTATCAAGAAATTAAAGCCTGCTCAGAGTTGTAAAATGACAATAAACAAGAACTTGGTAAAATACTCAAAATATAAGATCTACTGGGAACGCATGCTCAAAAGCCTGTTCAGTAGAGGATCAAGCCAAGCTCATTCAAGTTTTATAGCGACAGATTTAACCATGTTCCTAATAAGTTAATATCCATTGATGCATACAATTGGCACAAGTGTATTAATCAAAAATGATGCAAATGCACAAGTGATAAATAAGTTGACAAGTTCAAACCAGGAACAGCAAATATGTATGCATCTATGCTCCAATCAATCAAAAATGAAAAATAAAACTTTGTTTATTGAAAGATATAATTTGGTTTCATATTGCATGAATTGCTCGGTATTACTTTGGAACTGCATTTTCCGATCCTCAAGTTCTATTTGAATGTCCGTGCATGAACAACCATGTTTCAGCCACAAGCTCTTGGTTGAAAAAAAAAAAATAAAATCGGTTTGAATAATCAAATAACAAATATACCTGTATTGTACTCGTGAGGTTGCAATTGTTTTGCTCGCGCCTTATCGACTAATTCCTTCCACTTTCTTGATAAGGAATATATATCAATCTACAAACAAGTTTAATGAGAAACAATTTAATGTACAGTGTCACTAGAGAAAGTGAGAACATAAAAACCGTAATAGGCTGATCATGAAATTGACAATACTAGGCTAATTCTCACTTTGTCAGCATCTTGAAGCACCGGTGTAATCAAACCACCATCGATGGCAACAGCAACCGCAATGTTGATACTGCTGTTGTATGTGAAGCTCTTACCATCTCGACAACTAGAATTCACAACGGGATGTTTAACCAGAGCAAGCGCTGTTGCCTTCGCTAGAATTGCAGTCATGGTCACTCCCTTCGACTTGACCTAAAAATGTTCGATGTAAGTTACTCATTAAACAATTTGAACAACTTAAAATGATAACAAAAACAAGCACCATCGCATCAAATCTTCAAAGTTGAAATAAATTTCCACCCTTCTCTTTATTCAAGTAATTTTCAGTTGATTCCGCTTATTTCTTTGATGAAAGAGCCTGGATTTTCACACGTTCCATTTCTTAAAACAGATTTATTTTTGTTCTAAAAATCTACGCTGACTTATTTCCACTTCTACCTAAAATATCTGAAATATGCAATCATTCACTATCACAATCTGTAATTGACTCTGCGAAATTGCTAAAGAAATCTTTATGCTAATTTATCAGTAATTGACAGAACATATATTCATCAAAATCGGAAATTTTAAAGCTTTGCCTCACAGTGTTCCTGATTCCTACTCCAGCAAGTATAGATCATTCAACTACTGCATTTAGTAGAGCTCAAAAAAATGTAATTTTTTCAAATATCAATTTATACGTAAATCAGTTAATAAGATCACCATTCACCAGATTACCTTCTTGTACAAAGCATCCAGTGCATCTGTGGTAATTGTATACCCCACTCTAAACGTGGGCACAGCCAAACTCTCCACCATATTCCTACTCACCGCGCTCTGCATTGTCGTAAATGGAACCACGGATCCCAGTTCCACCGTAGCACCACCACTTCTCGGCTTAGTGGCGTCACTAGCACCTCCTGCACTTACTTTTGCAGCTGCAGCCTCCTCCACATCCTTTGCCACTATCCTCCCATTAGGGCCACTTCCCACTAGTCCAATCAAATCCACCCCATATTCCTTTGCCAATTTCTTCGCGTATGGCGATGCCACGACCCTTTTTTCCCCTTCGGATGCAGGGTGCACTGAGGACCCCATTGCACCATTAGCAACAGAGCTTCTGCTACTAATATTTGCACTTGTAATGGCACTGGGAGTAACATCACTAGCAATACTATCTGGGGCGGGAGCGGGGACTGGGGCTGGGGCTGGGGCCGGGTTGTTGGCGGTGGTGGTAGCGGTGGAGGAGGAGGATGATTTCTGGGCTAGGGCGGCGGCGATTTCATCTTCTGATTCAGCAAGAAGAGCAATGGGGGAACCAATGGGAACAGAATGTCCCTCCTCCACCATAATGGCGGCGAGGTACCCATCGTAAAAGGACTCGACATCCATATCCGCCTTGTCGGATTCCACCACAACCACCGAATCGCCCTTGGAGAGCTTCTCCCCCTCCGATTTGATCCAGCTGACGATTTTTCCCTCCGTCATGGTGGAGCTCAAAGCCGGCATGAAAATTTCTCTGATCTTGGAGTGGATTTGGAGGGCCCGGGTCGAGTTGTGGGTGGTTCGGGTTAGTGGGCGGTGGGGGGAGGGGGACGTGGTGGGGACGAAGGTGGTGTGGAGGAGGTGAGACATTGTTTTGCTGCGTGTATGTGAGGGAGAAAGAAGAGAGATGTGAAAGTGGAGTGGATTTTCAAGTGTGATTTGGGAGGAAAATAGAATGGGATTCTTGGATTCATCGAAGGTGGGCGGAGGTCTCAACTACCTTACCGGTTGGTTGATTGTGTCTTTGTTTTTCTTGTTTCATTTTATTTATGCGTTATCCATTTTTTTTTTCATTTTTCCTTTACTTTATTTTTATTCAAATTGAAAAATATAAAAATAAAATTAAAAGATTCAAATCGAGTTTGAGAAATTCACCTGTCCCTTCCACAATTTACCATTCAAGACGAGGCAAAATGA
>CAIGRR010496650.1:0-10449 GCA_903798365.1 Fraxinus sp. 1973-6204 | reverse complement strand
TTGATGTGATAAATATATCAAAACTTCATTTATGTAATTTTACTTAAGGCTATTTAAGTAAATGAAAAAATTATTAAAATTGTGGTGTAACTAACAAAATTTGTAGTGGTAATATAATCACCCTTTCAATAATAGGAAAAAATGTGAATGAATGTACGTAATTACCCTCATAAAAATCGTGGTGACAATTTAATAATCCTTTAATCTACGATAATTACATTTCAACAAGAGTTTTTATTTACTGCATAATACTTTAATTGCAATAAATGTTCTTGCAGATTTCTCATTTTTTCATTTATGTCTTCAACTTATTTTTATTGCATTTTTAACATCAGCATTTTATTAATTAGCACACCTTGTCCATAACGATGTCAAAAAATTCATTAGAGGGAATAAAAAATTATTTGTCTCTTGTATTTTAAATAAACAAGATAAACAACAAATGCAAAAGTTTGACAAAATATTTTTTCATACTAATAGATTATTTGGGCAAGAACTATAAATAGAGACAAATATAAGCTAACTAGTTGAAAGTTAAATTAAGATTGAGATGTAAAAAAGTTAATAAAAATTGTAAGGCGAATATAGTTATCTTTTAATATATATATATATATATATATATATAGTGTTCCGAGTCATGCTTGGTGTTCACTTTTGTTTACACAATGTCATGGAATTATATCATTAATTTGACAATTAAATAAAAAAAAAAAAACTATTTTTTCATCTAATGATTTTTTGACAACAATGCACGTGTCAATAAGTGTGTACAAATGACAAAGTCCAAGTGCCCTTTGGCGTTTTTTAGTATTTATTTAAGAATTATGCCAGTTATATATTCTTGGATCACATTGTTTGATGTATGAAAAGTTGTGCCATTAATTTGAATAATTGTTTTTAAAATTAGTGTTCTAAAAAAGGCGCCTAGAAAACAGCGTGATGAAAACGCTCCGCTTTGAGCCTAAGCGGTCAACGATAAATGTTGACCGCTTAATGCTCGTCTAGGCGTTTCTAGGCGCGCTTAGTTATTAAGGACGCCTATGCGCACCTCCGTGCCCCCGCCTCAGGCCTATATTTTAAGGGGCTCAATTCTTTCCTTTTTTTATTAAAATAAAACTCATAGTCCAAACTCTGAATAGTCCACTATCCTTTCAAATTTCAAAAATTCCAGACTCCAAAGAACTGAGAAGACGGAAGAACGGGAAAAAAAGACGGAAGAACAGCACAAAACCTCTCAATTTCTCCGCACATCGCACTGATTTGAGTATCAGATAATTATAACATTAAGAGGTTATTATGCTTTACATAGTATTTGTAATTTTGGGATATTTCTTGGTATTTTATGGATTCTCAATAAATTTTGCTTACAATTCTTTTTTTCCTTTGTGGTTTTCCTTCAATCAATCAAATGTTTTGGAATTTGGATAACAAATATATTGTACTGTAAATTTTACTATTCTAGACGAGTCAAAAAATGATCAAAATGAAATAAGGGAGCCCNGAGACTTTACTAGCAAGTGATGCTACTAATGTACAATCTTGGATTGTAGAGGGTTGTGATGATGAGGGTGAGGGTGAGGGGGTGAATGATACGGTGGACAATGATATCTTACAACCTACAAGAGGTACAAGAAATGATCAAAATGAAGTAATGGAGCCCGAGAATGATGATTTTGTATCGGACAATACGGATGACGAATTAGATGAATAAGAAGATATTGAATTGGAGTCCGATAAATAGTTAGATTAGATAAAATTTAAATTACAAGTTATACGTTATATAAAACTTATCTTTATGCAGTAATTATTAAGTAAATACAATATTTTATAATTTTAGATGTTTGGTATATATTATTTGAATTATTAAATTTTTTTACAATGATTCAAAATGTAAAATAAAATTAAAAATGAAAAAACGTTTTTTTACGCCTAAGTTTCGCCTAGATTCGTAAAGCTTGAAACTTGGCCTCCACATCTAGCCACGCTTTAAGCTTTTTAGAATATTGGTTAAAATCAATGGTCCAAGGATTGCCACGTCAAATAATGTTAAGTGTCAAACTTAATGTATATGTATCAAAACTGTTTATTTACTGAACAACACTATACGTATGGGAAAAAAACAACAGAAAGTCAACAAAAATTACACTTAGAATGTTTTCATTGGAAGAAAAAAAGGGGGGGGGGGGGGGGGGGGACCGGCAGGTTTATTGTTATTTAAAGCATAATAGACATTTATATGTTTTTCCATTTTTCTTTTGAGTTATGTCGATGTCTTTCTCTATTAGAGCATAAAATCATTGTTATTATATCGTACCCAATATAAAGCGTGTTATTCTTGAAACAAAACATTATGAATCAGAGAAAACAAAAGATGGAAGGCAATGTAGAGATCCTTTCTAAATATATGATTAAACCATCATCTCCAACTTCTCCACATCTTAAAATTCTCAAACTTTCATTTCAAGACCAAATCGCACCACCAGTTTATATTCCTCTTATTTTCTTCTATCAAGCTGATGAATCAGGCAGCAAATATACTGATCCTGCCCACAAATTTCAGTTGCTAAAACAATCTTTATCCGACACTTTAACTTTATTCTACCCTCTGGCTGGAAGAATTCACGAAAATTCATACGTGGATTGTAACGACGCTGGCGCGGAACTCATCGAATCTAGAGTTCATGCTAATGTATCAGATGTTATAGAAGAGCCTCATATGCAGAAACTGCAGCAGTACTTGCCAGTGAAACCCTCTAGTGTAGTTGATGCTGAGGCTGCTCTTCTAGCCATCCAAATCAATTTCTTTGATTGTGGTGGCACCGTTATAGGCGTGTGTTTATCACATAAAATAGCAGACGGCACGTCCTTGGTGACATTCATCAATGGATGGGCAGCCACATGCCGTGGGGAATCGAAAACTGTACAGCCTAGCTTTGATTTAGCAGCCCTTTTTCCTCCAAAAGACTTCTCTACCTATAATTTCACTCCAAGTGATACCATGACAAGAGAAAAGATTGTCACAAAAAGATTTGTATTCGATAAAGATAAGCTTGTTGCGTTAAAAGAAGCAGCAGCGGTTGGATCACTGCTCGTGAAGAATCCCACTCGGGTGGAAGTTGTGTCAGCTTATATTTGGGGGCATTTCATCGAGATGGCAAAAGAAAAAACTGAAAAGGGAAAGATGTTTGGTGCTGTCCATGCAGTTAACCTAAGATCAAGAACAAGCCCACCTCTTCCAGAACATGCTTTTGGAAACTGTTGGAGCATCGCGTTCGCATTATTCACAGCCGATGATCATAGCAAACGAGGATATGGTGATCTAATAACGATGTTGGGAAACGCGATAAGAAAAATCGACAGTGATCATATTAAACAAGGGGAAAATGAAGAGAATTTGAGTCGTCTCAGAAAATTGAATGATTCATCATCCAAGGTAGAAATAGAGTTATGCAATTTTAGCAGTTGGTGTAGGTTTCCAGTTTATCAGGTGAATTATGGCTGGGGAGATCCATTATGGGTTTGCACCACAACTTTGCCATTCAAAAATGTTGTAGTTTTGATGAGTACTAAAACTGGGGATGGCATAGAAGCATGGGTGAACGTGCTTGAAGATGATATGGACAAGCTCCAAATCCATGAATAAATCAACTTAAAACTCTAATGTCTTACCATTAGTCTTTCGTGTGCTTTCGGACTTTCAAGCCGACCTTGGAGTCCTCTAGTGTTTGTTATCGTTAGATGAGAGGTCATGTCTTGCCCTCTTCTCGAAGTTGTACTTTTTATTCCAGAATAAATGTAAGCTCATGTTTGAGCCTCGTTTTATAAAAAATCGTTTTCTTTTAAACTCATTTTCAATCACACGTATTCGCATTAATATAATTTAACAGGTAAATCCAGATTTTTTTCCTACTTTTTAACCTTACATTCTCCAAAAAATCAATGTTATAAACTCATTTCTCGCAAGAAAAATGGGACTTAAACAAGGAATATTGCAGTTCACGAATTATGAACAAATTATTATAAAGTCATTGGGAGTATCAATTCTACGATGATTGACCTATTTGTGCTTAGGGGACACACACATTGTTTTTTTTTTAAATCATTTTAACAAACTATTTAATTTAGAAGCAACAAATGAATTTAAAGCCATTAAGACTAACTAAATTAACTTAAAAGAAAATTTGATGTTAAAAAGTATTAGGATTTTGACTTCACCTAAATATCTTCTTTAATTTCTATAATCAACTTCCAAGACATGTTTGTTGGCATTGACGATCGATGCCCTTTCAATGTTCAACAATCTCTCTCGGGTATATATTCAAACCTATTACGATGTATGAATTCCTTAATTATATCTCTATAAGAATGAACGTGTAAAAAATAACACATAAATCCCAACCAAACATCATTCATTATCGTATAAACACACATTTACCTCTCAATCTCAATATCATTTTCAAACTTATACTAAAATTGGTCTAATAATAAAAGTACAATTAACACAATAACAAGTAATCAAACATCAAGTAAATGTTTGGAGCAACTAAAACAAGATTATTGAAATTTAAGATTCAAAATAGGTTTACATCATCATCCTAACACGTTACAATTTAACCATTATGTGAAAATGGGAGAAAACGCATATGTTCAAGAAATACTTATCGAAAAAATGATACACTTGAAATCTTGAATTTTTCTACCGCAGAATTAATTCGTAATTTGATGTCTTAAAATGAGGTTGACTTGAACTGGCTGGG
Organism: Fraxinus sp. 1973-6204; assembly: GCA_903798365.1. Lineage (NCBI taxonomy): Eukaryota > Viridiplantae > Streptophyta > Magnoliopsida > Lamiales > Oleaceae > Fraxinus > Fraxinus sp. 1973-6204. The sequence goes on along the minus strand of CAIGRR010496650.1, from coordinate 5,692 downwards.
ACGTGGTCTAAAATCCTGAAAATTTCCTAGTTGTGCAAAAATTTCTAAACCAAAACCATACATATTCTTTCATTTAAAGGGTGTTTGGTGGGAATTAAAATTAAATTTTTAGTAGATTGTAATACAAGTTTTTGACATGTGTGGTTGAAAAGTTGTATGACTCATGAAAGATATTGTTAATATTGATTATTTGACTTTGACTTAGATTAAAATCTGATTTGAATTGGAATAAACGGGGCCTTAATTTCAACCTCAAAAACATTACTTGGCTTAAAAATCAATAATAATTTCTTAAAATTGTACTTATAGTCCTAATAAATGCAAAATTTTATTAATGGAAAGTGATGTCACATTCCTCACCCTACCTTTCAAAAAATAAAAAATAAAATTAGGATTAATCTACTTGTACATATATTCTCTATATTTTGGGTTACATTCCATTGTGTAAAAAATTTGGCCATCCATTGAAAAATATATTGTTAAAATTAATGCATCAAATCTGTCAACTCAACAATGTGTAAACCAACGTGTCAACCTTTGTGTACATGTAGCATGATCCAAAAAATTAAGGTATGCTAAAACAATCATGTTATATGTACATTATCCTTTACATTTTTTTTCATACTTTGTCATATGGCAACACATCATTGAACATACTAATTTTTACACATTTTTTTCTTAGATCAACACTTGCCAATACTGATAGTGTCAACAATCATGGAAAGAGTGTATAAGTGGCATTTTCCATGCTAAAATACAAGTTTTTAAGTGTCGAATTCTTGTATGCCCAATTAGTGCTATTTGTGTAAATTTACCACTCCGATTTGATCTATTATGTGGATCCGGCCCTTCATCTTACTTCCTGCTCTCTTCACTTTTGCTTCTTTTGGCGCGCGAAATTCGAAATTGCCCTACTGATAGAAACTTGATTATGTACATGCTATTTACTCGCACTTTCTAGAGAGATACAGTCATATAGGGGACTGGGAAAATGCTGGGGAGAGTGAGGCCATCATCAATCAGTTCCTTGGGGCTGTTGGAGTTAGAAAGACCCAATTTAAAGATCATAAAAGATGATTCTCTTTCGATATACGGTAAGTTTCTTCTTTTTTTTCTTCTTTTGATTTGTCGTATAGGAACTGGCCATTGTCAATACTAATGCATATCTGATCTTTTCTTTTGGTGAAATGCCGCTTTTATTCCTTTCTGAATTAATATCGTTCTAAAGCAGGAGTTTACTGCACTAAAATTGGGAATTTTTTTGTTTGGATGTTTGAAAGGGTGTCAGTAATTTACAGGAATTGGTAAATCAGTTGAGTTCGATGACGGATTTTTAATCAAAATTAAGCGCGATTCTCATTTTTTTTTTTGGTGGGAAACGGAAATTAGACGGATCGAAATTGGCTGAGCTTTAAAATAAATATTTTTTTCCCTGTGAAAATTGAACATAAATAATTTTTTCACTTGTATTTTTGGCTGCTGTTCTGAGTCATCCTGTTGAGAAATATCAATTTTTGCAATGCACTTTTGGATATACTTAAAGAATATGATGGCAGTATTCCTTTCACATTATTTACAATAGATTTTAATAAAAATTGATGAATTATATTTTTTAAAAATCGTGGATCTTCTGAAATATGTGGTTGGAAATCAGTCGAGGAAAAATGAATTTTAGAAAATGAGTTGAGACTCTTGTTTCCAATTGGCACAGAAACTACACTTCTGAAGCTTAAGCAAGGTTCTCTTTGCAATCCAAGCATAGCCCAAGAAATTTCTACGGGGACAGATGTAAATTGTACCATGGAAAGTGATTCAACAGAACGTGAAGCAACGACTATGGATGTCTATTTTTCCTCGTCTGATTCTTTACCAATTTCCAGTAGCTATGAATCTACAGACACCTCTAAAGAACAAGGAGAACTAAAAGCCTTTCTGTTCTCTACCTGTTTTCAAGATACAAGAACTCTCAACAGCATTCAGTAAGCTCGTCTGATGGGGTGGATATGTCGGCAGACAGTGCTTTTTCTTCTACCAGTGTTTCCCCAAGTCCTAGCAATGGCCAGCTGCTTTGCACTTGACAGTATTAATTTTTCTCCGCTATCTTTTTTGAGATCACAACTACCAAATACCTCAAAAAAAAATGACAGGTTGAGAGCGTAGCAAAAATTGAACTATCGTTACATTTCTCTTTGGACTGATGTATGAAATGAATTATGTCGAGTCAGTCTTCTGACACCAAGTTTTACAAAATATGGCCAGTCGAGCACGGAAAAAAAATTTGATTTTTTTTTAATGAGAATTAAGATTGAATTACAAAAATGAGTCGAGTATGAGTAAATATTTTGAACATGATTGTCTAAGAATCTCAAAACCAGATATGAAGTCATTCTGCAGTGAAATTTCACTTCCTCAGCCATGGCTCTTGAACTGGCGTCCACACATATTTGAACCAGAGAGCTGCAAGGCAAGAGAAGAAACATAGGATGATGCTACACTTACAGGTCAGAGTTTCACAGAAGCTCTACAGATCACTCACAATCGGAGGCGGGAAAAAAAATTTGAACCAATTTTTTCATTTTTTAATCACGTCAGGACCCACCTCATGTGAGGGTCGGTAAGACATCTGTGAAGCACCGATCTGTAAGTCTGGTTTAATCCAGAAACATATATATGTATTAACGGTGTTGCGCTGAAACCAGACCTTTGGTATGCATAAAAATCAAAGAAATTTCAGCAAGTTAGAAATAAGTACCGGATTCACGAAACAATTTCAGCCTTCCTAATAATGCAAGTTGCATGATATGGATGAACATTTGTACGACCTCAAAGTAATATCCATAGCTTGGGAAGGATAAAGGTAAATATTGCGTACTCGAATTTTGAGACGGATTTACTCACCAGACCTTCCCTTGCAAAATATATGCCCATGTTTGAGCCACATTATTTTTCTCATTCTCATTCTTTTATTCATTTTTAACATATTCTTCAATAAAATAATATTTTTCATTAACTTTTCCTTATTTTTTAATCACATATTTCATGTCACATCAACATTAAAAATGTATTCTTACTCCCAAAATGTGTACTAAACAGGAGCTATCTAGCTTGACATTGAATCAATTAAAAGCATTTAAATTATGAAGTTAGAAAGAGGTTCTAAGCATGCGGGTATGTAAATGAAGAGAATTCGCAACGCCAGAAACTTGAGTGAAAACTTGATTATATACCTAATTCACTCTTGCTGTTCTCTGCACTGTCACTTCCATGAACCACATTCCTGCCAATGTAATAACATAAAACCTTGAGCATTAACCGTAAAGTTCCAATCAACTTACCAGCAGAAGCAAGATCTCCTCTGATATTGTTGCACCAATCAACTTACGAGCAGAAGCAACAAAGCCAACACCTTCCCAAGCCTTGTGAAACAAAATAATCGCTTATTTCTCAGAAAACAGGTAAATAATACAAGGAGAATCGGGTTTAATGAATTCTTGTTGAGTTTCTTACAAGGCCACGTTGAACCCCATCAGGCTTAATCATAATGTAAGAATTTGTTTGAAAGAAAAGTTATTGATGTGATGAAAAATATTATTTTATTGAAGATTGTGTGGTTGAAAACGAGTAGAAGAATGAGAATGAAAAAATTAATGTGCCTCAAACAGGGGCTAAGTCTCTTCCGCTTCCTGCACACCAAAATCAAGAACATTAAAAAAAAAATCCCAATGAGGTACCTAAAACTTGAGAAATACCAAAATAAATACTTCAATTTCTTCCTGTAAACATAAACAAGAACTCGAAAAATTCCAAAAGGGTTTAGTAAATCTTTAAATAAAAATGTGAAATATACGTACATACCATGGAAGCAACTAAGTGGGGAAGGAAGATGTGGAGTTCATGGTGTATTTTCTTGTAAGCATAGGGACAAGATGGGAATATTTGAAAATATAGAGTTAATTAAATCACTCATCACTAACATTTAGATCTGATTAATACTTGCTCACTCAAAAATAAAAGGTTACTGACTGTTCACTCTCTTTTACAAAAAGTTACACATCCATCACCCGATTTTTTCCATTCATTTATATGGACAAAAAGTAACGTGTTGCGGATGAAAATCCTACATGTCAACAAACTCCGTTAATTATAGCCACATGGAGAAAAAAACAATTAATTAAACTTAAATTTCTCCCCTCAAATATGCAAGAAACGTTCATTTTTTTTCGGGTTAATTTCACAAACAGTCACTGAAGTTACCTGAAAATAATGAAACGATCACTGAAGTTTAAAACTTGCAGAAATGGTCACTGAAGTTTTAAATTTCTTTCACAAACGGTCACTGAATTTTCAGATTTTTTAGGCGAGTTTGCAGCAATTTTTCGATAACTTCCGATCATCAAAACCGTCGATTTCGAATACTTTTGGAAAGCTCACAATGTCCTTTTCAATTACCACTAAAAATCTCCCCATAACTCCAAGGGTTTTGACCAGAATAAACCCACGAAGTCGGCAACTGAAAACTGTGAAAATCTACCCAGATTTTCAGATTTTTTGGGCGAGTTTTCGACATATTTTCGCCAAATTTCGACCACCAAAACCACCGATTTTGGATACCGTTGGAAAGCCCACAATGTCCTCTTCAATTACCACAAAAATTCTTCCCATAACTCCAAGGAATTCGACCGGAATAAACACACGAAGTCAGCTACCCAAACTGAGCAGATTTTCAGATTTTTTTGGTAGCTGATCTCGTGGATTTATTCTGGCCGAATCCCTTGGAGTTATGGAGAGATTTTTGGTGGTAATTGAAGAGAACATTGCGGGCTTTCCAACTGTATCCGAAATCGACGATTTTGGTGGTCGGAAGTTGTCGAAAAATTGCCTCAAACTCGACCAAAAAATCTGAAAATTCAGTGACCGTTTATGAAAGAAAATTCAAACTTCAGTGACCGTTTCTGAAACTTTGAANTGGTCAGAAGTTGTCGAAAAATTGCCTCAAACTCGCCCAAAAAATCTGAAAATTTTGGTAGATTTTCATAGTTTTCGGTTGCCGACTTCGTGGGTTATTCTGGCCGAATCCCTTGAAGTTATGGAGAGATTTTTGGTGGTAATTGAAGAGGACATTGTGAGCTTTCCAACGATGTTCGAAATGGACAGTTTTTGTGGTCGGAAGTTGCCGAAAAATTGCCGCAAACTCGTCGAAAAATCTGAAAATTCAGTGACCGTTTGTGAAAGAAATTTAAAACTTTATTGACCGTTTCTGCAAGTTTGAAACTTCAGTGACCATTTCGTTATTTTCAGATAACTTCAGTGACCATTTGTGAAATTAACCCTTTTTTTTTCTTACCCAAATCAAATTCAATTTCCCAATTCTGTACACCTGTGAATTGCTTTCTTCTCCCCTACAAATTTATTTCGATCAAAATCAAGAAACAATCTCTCCTTCACAAAATTAATTATTTTCATTTTCAAAATATAGTTTAAATTAAAAAGTATAAAATAAAATAATAAAGCCACGACACAATACTCTGTAATAGGATGTTTTGTGTCATCGGCAGATTATAAACGGAAGTTGGAAAGATTGCGCTCGTAAACATGTTTCTGAAATCAACACTCTCCCCCATATTCACAGCCATTCCCACAAGAACTATACCCCCGAAGCTCTTGCGCGTTGTAGTTACAAATGCTGTAACAC
>CAIGRR010496645.1:0-10003 GCA_903798365.1 Fraxinus sp. 1973-6204 | reverse complement strand
TTTTTTTTTTTTTTTTAGCTTATTTCCTTTTTAAATTTTAGCAAATGTTGCTTTTTTATTTTTATTGGATGGACTCGAAAACAAGAAGATATCATTTACGGACCAAAAGGGTGGGCGACCATTTCTGCCTGAGAAATACTACACTTACACACTTGGTATACAACCTTCTCACATCTGTGCGTGCCCCACATTGTGAGACCATTGTGAGCCACACAGATATGTGAGAGAGTTGTGTATCAAATGTGTACAAGTAGCAATTTTGATTTCTCCCTAGGCATAGTTATTTTTCGTGCCTCGCCTAGTTGTGACACTGACCTTTTAGAATATTGAGGAAATATGTGATTAAAATTAAAGTTTAATTTTAACTTTAAAATTATAAAGAACTTATAATCAAACACAAACAAGAACTGAAAAGAATCCATGAAGAAGCCCGAGAGGTCCCCGCGAAACACACCCTAACGCACGGTTTTAGTTATGGGAAACCTTCTTCACCAAAAAACTATACACAGGATAATACCCATCACAGCAATTCCAAGTGCCCGCTTAGCGTAAGACCTTTCGTAATTTTCTTCGCAACAACCGATTCCTCGACCAGTTGTGCACACGAACAATTCTCCATTGCCCAATTCCTCGAGTCAGATCAAAGGTTTTGTTCGAAATTTTCATTCTTTTTTATCTATGTTTTAGATCTCTTCACTACAATTTCTATAAGATTTATGTAAATTTTTAAAAAAATAGTCTTATGCTTAAGAACCCTATGAGCAGTGATATTAAGTTTTGGTATATGTTGATAGGTTTATTATTTCCCAATTTTACAGTGTTATCGTGTTGATATCTGCAATTTCGTTTATTTTGACTGCCTTAGGGCATTTTCTTGCGTTTTATAGATAAACTCATTCAAATATGCGCAATGCAGAAATCTGGGTTATGATCCATGGTGATGATACATTCCACGAGGGAATAATGATGTTATAAGTATATGTGGTAGAACTCATCTTAAAGGGGGATTGTAGTAGGGTAGAACTCATCTTAAAGGGGGATTGTAGTGGGATGGCGTGTAAGTGTTTATAAGTGCACGAGTCAAGCTTTAAAATTCACTACTGTTTGAGTGTATTCAGAACCACACAGAGGTCCATTTTTATAGTCAAGTGGCTTAATGGAACCAGCTTGGACCACCTTTATAAGGCTGCCTTCTCTGGTATCATCGTAACAAACATATTGGGTAGACTCACTTGCTAAAGTGCTTATAAGCTCACTAGCTAGACTTTAACTTAGCGACTTGAGACAATAGAGTCATTACAAATGCAAATGTATTCTGACAAACTTGTTAGTCTACACCGTATAGCATCTACACACGAGATCCGTTTGGATTTGATACTTTCTTATTTTTTCTTTTCAAAGAATTGGAATTAAATTATGATTTTTTAGAGTTTGGATTAATTTCAGAATCCTAATGTTGCAATTTTAGGTAAAAAATCATTTGTGTTTTTCTGGGGGATATCAATTTCTCTGGTGAACTTAAGATATGAGTCAAAGGGGCTTGATTTATAGCTTTGTTGCAAAAGGAACTGTTGTTCTAGCAGAGCACACTCCTTATTCTGGAAACTTCAGCACAATTGCTGTGCAGTGCTTGCAAAAGCTTCCTTCTAACAGCAGCAAATACACATACTCCTGCGATGGCCATACCTTCAATTTTCTCATTGACAGTGGATTTGGTATTTACTGTTTCTGAGACACACTCACACATTTGCAGTGTGTAATTATTAATGCTTAAATTAACCTAATAACTATCTATAATTTAATTCTTCTGTAGTTTTCCTTGCTGTTGCTGACGAATCTATGGGAAGATTTATACCTTTTGTGTTTCTTGAGAGAGTGAAGGATGACTTCAAACAACGATATGGTAACAGCATCAAGACCGATAGCCCTCAGCCACTTGCTGATGATGAAGATGAAGATGATGATTTGTTTGAAGATCGATTTAGCATTGCATACAATCTTGACCGAGAATTTGGGTCTGTGGTTATGATTTACTACTGAATTAAATTTACTGCGTGAGCTGAATTGTAGTGGACTTGATATTGTGTTTTGTTTACCAGGCCGAGGCTTAAAGAGCACATGCAGTATTGTATGAATCATCCAGATGAAATAAGTAAGCTGTCCAAAGTGAAGGCTCAAATAACAGAGGTCAAAGGAATAATGATGGACAACATTGAGAAGGTAAATGTTACTTCATTTGACTGTTTATTGAAGGTTATGATGATTATTGTCATGCTGAGGTTAAAAAAATAAACAATAAATGAAATCTCTATGCATTATTCGTTAAGTTATGTTTATTTTTCACCAGTAATTGGACACTTCGCTTTTTCCTCCCCCTCTTTTTCTTGACTATTCAATTGATGACTTTTTCATATATTAATGGTAAGAAACAAATAGGTTTCGGACAAATAGTTTATATGATTTTAATGGATCAGTATTGAACATGTTAGCCTCTAGTTATGCTTCAACCTGTTGTATCTCGCTACACTATGAATTCAATCTTGATTTCCCTTTGTGAGCCCCAACTAGCCCAAGCTTATTTGTACTCTCTCTCTCTCTCAGTCTCTCTCTCTCTCTCTCCCTCCTGCCATGTTGACTTCATCCTCTAGTATTCTACAGCATTTTGGTCTCCTTGTTTATTCCCACTCTTATCATGTAAATCTTTATCTTATCCAATCTTGGTTTAATTCATATTCTAAATAGGAAGATTTGAAACCAAAATTAATACAAGAGTAATTTTAATGCAATCAAGACTATCTTGTTCTCGTTTTGGATATCTAGACCAATAGCATAGTTATCAGACCCGACCTAGTTGTCAATCCGAACAAGTCATCGAGTCAATGGTTCAACCGGTGGGTCATTGCTAAATCAAATATTAGTTAAAAAATATTTTTTAGAACAAATAGACAACATTTTGCTAAAACTTAATATATATATATATATATATATATATTCCACCTACATTTATATGAAGGTTATGTAATTGCCTCTGGATCTATTTGGTAACAATCGGTTTAGATTGAACCAGATCCGGTTTCTACTCAAGCCTGATTTAGACGGTTTGGGGCCGGTTTGAGCAGTTCTTGATCGGTTATTTGATAATGTACCAATTGATGCCAATCGGACCAGACCATTGTTTGGTTAACCGCTTTCGAGGACGGACCGGTCGGTCAAATCCAATCCGATCAGGTTTTAATAACTATGAGGAATAGGATTCAAGATATTTCTATTAATCATTTATCTGCTCTGTAAAGCAGGAGAACAACCTAGGGGTTGAGAAGGTTGTTAGTCAATTTTTAGTTCAAATTAACCGGTTTTTTGAATTTTAAAAGTTCTTGTCTGGTTGAGTTAAGCAGCTGGTCCAGACTCATTGCTCTGCTCTTAACAACATCAGGACGCACCTGGAAATTCTACTGCTGAATCAAAATTTCTAGAAAGGATCTGTGTGATAAAGCTTATGATAAAAGTTTTAGCAGATTTTGTTAAAGTTGACGAAAATGTGTGGTCGAAAAGTTGTGGATCCCATGAAATGTGTGCTTAAAATTGAATTTTGACCTGGTGATAAGGTGATAAAATTATCAAAAAAGCACAAAATTGGTTTAATCTTGACTCAACAGTTCTTAGGCATGCTATTAACGAGATGAATAGCTTGTCCCTTAATGATTTTATTAATCTCTATGGATGATACCAATTAAAACAGCCTATCAGCTATTTTAAGTGGAACCAAGCATGCAAAACTCGAAATAAATAAAGCTGATATAAACAGTGTTTATATTTCTGTTACCCTGATTTCTATTGGACATATTGGATTGATGTTTATGTGTGCATTTGTGCATATGCATTATATTATATTGATAAAAGAACAACTAGGTATGAGCAGCAGGTGAAAGCCAATTAATTCATGACAATGTATTATGTAGGAATGGAGCCGACTATGGGTCATTCTGGTTGACCTGTATTAGTTGTGTGTATGTGAGTGTGTCTGTGTGTGTGTGTGAGAGAGAGAGAGAGAGAGGTAAAAAAATAAAAAAAGTAAAAAAGCTGAAAGGGGAGACATGGCCACTTACTCGAAAGATAGAGAGACGGTAAAGTTAGTTAAAATAATTATACTTGAGTGTGATTTCTGAACACAAAGGACTAAGCAGAGTCAAATCCTAGGATATTTAGGCAGTAAGGGCAAATGGGGCTGGGGTTTATTTGAAGTGCTCAATAGGGTTAATGGGCATTGCAGTGGATCCAATTGGGAGCCTAAATTTGCAGCTTTGATTGACCTACTCTAAGAACTCCATTAGGCGGATATGATATTCTGTTTGCATTGTAACAATTAGTTACTGGTTCTTGTTTTCATCATGACTGGAAACTGGAATTGTAATGTATTTGGTAAAACTGTAAAGGCTACCCAAGTTTGTAAACCTAACTTTCAACAGATGTATGTTACAAGGAAACTTAAATGTTCAATGGAATTATCGTGACATTGTTCTTATTTATTTATTTTGGGAGGGAGGGAGGGAGGGAGGGGATTTGGTGATAGGGGCAGGTTGGGCAAATTGAAGATAGAAAATGTAATATGATTGAATGTTAGTTGTAAAGCAGAATAATGAGGCTTCCAGTGAGTGCATCATTCCAAATGGACATTGGACAGTTAAACATCTTTCTTAGTAGCAGGGTCTGGGGAAAGAATAGGAAGGTAATTTCACTATATTTCTGACCAGGCCTATCACAAGAATAATATTTTTTTTTTATTGGGGCGATAGTTCTGAAAAAGATGAATCTGGAGATTGTTTATTTTCTTTCGAGTCTAGAGTGCATATGAAGAAGATATGGTAAAGATTGACATTTTAGAAATCTAGAATGTGATTTTACACAAGAGTTTTTGAATTATTTTGTCATGTTAGCTTAATGAATCTGGGTGAAGGCAATAGCAATGTAATCAATTCATCTGGTTCTCTGTGGTTTTAACTGTTCCTGGTTTAAAAGTACTTTGACATTTTCTGTGCATCCTACAGGTTTTGGATCGGGGTGAGAAAATTGAATTGCTGGTAGATAAAACGGAAAACCTTCAGTTCCAGGTAAATACGCCCCCCTTTCTGCTCTATGTACCCAGTGAAAGAAGACATTTGTTCATGTCAACGTACTTGTGGATATTTGTTCAGGCCGACAACTTTCAAAGGCATGGAAGGCAGTTACGTCGGAAGATGTGGTTGCAAAGTTTCCAAATGAAGCTGATGATAGGGGGAGCTATTCTTATCCTAATATGCATCATCTGGTTCATAGCTGGTTGAGGTTTCAAACGCTGATGATTAGGGAATCCTGCTCTGCATATTTTGTCAAGTGTCCTCTATTTTTCCTTGTGAACAAAAAATTAGTATTATATGTTTTTGTATATAGGTCGTTACTAGGACTATAGCGTTACTGCACAACAGCTCTTTAACATTGCTGCATTTTGAGGCTCTTTACTTCAATTGATATCATGGATGAGTGGAATTTCATCTTTTTGTTGGAGTTTAACTAAATATATCCGACTAACTATAATTAGCCCTCCTTTGATCTTATTTTAAAAAATTCATTTACTATTGGTCCATAATTTTTATGAATTTTTTACCTACACATATCATTAATTTTTATCAAAATTTACTAAAAATCTAATTTTTCGCAAAACCAAATGATGCTTAGTCAGTTGCTCCTCAAATACTACGCTGGCACCATAATTTGTTTTCAAAAAATTGGCTTGGTAAGGCGTATTAAAAAAATGTTAGTAACCGGTTCTATCTATTGCCAGTTTGGAATTTGTGTCAACGTTATATATTACACTACCAAAAAGAAATGCCTCAAGATGTCCATCTCTATTGGTTGGCTAACATTCTTAATTTTTATCTTGCATTCCAATATGGTATCACCATTTCAGCTGCAACCCTTTTTGACATATAGTTAATTATCAATTATCATATCCCCAACATTTTCCAACCATACATGATCTTACACAACTTTAGATGCATAATTATATCAAATTATATAAGAGGGTGGGCAAGGATACAAATAGAGTTGTTATGAATGCAAAACATGTACAATTTTATCCCTATTTGTGTTTGCTAATCTAAATTGCACTAAATTCCAATGGAGTATAATACTGAATTACAGGAGTTGGAAGTTTTTTGCAGGTGGCTTTGTGCCAAAAGTCCCAATTTACCTTTTTTTTTCTAATTTTGATATTCCAAATACAAGGGACTAAAACACATCCTAAATTTGCAGTCAAGAACAAGGCAAAATCATCCAAAAATCTGCATTGGAGTTCAGTCAAGAACTCAACATTCTCTGATTCTCAATAAGTTGGTAATGACAAGCGGGAGTAATATGAATGCATTGATACCACAGTGTCCAGCATCTATCTACCAATAGTCTTTACAAGAACAAGCTCCATTTCTAAAGTGGTGAAATCGACTACGATCTCTCACAACAATCTCCCGGTCAAAAACCTTCGATACAAGTTTTATTGCAAAGTGGCAATCTGCACAAACTCGTAAGTTCTTCACGATCCGAATTGGGGTCCCAGGTGGTGTGTTAATCAACATGAAAGCAATCGCGATTTTCTCACTATGATAAGACAGAGCAGTTTCCTTTTCTTCTTCTTCTATGTCAGCAAGAACATTTGACGTATGAGGTGCATAACCTTTCAATCTCAACAACCTTGTCATCTCTGAAAGCATTGCATATATAGCCTCAGTCTGAAGATGAGATTTATCTCCCATAACGAATTCATGTATACGATTTCCTAACTCAACAAGGCTATGACCCGGCACTTTTTTCACTCCTTCTTTCAGCATTGTCGTCCGTACATTATGAACATCTGACCAACGTCTCTCGGATGCATAAAGGTTGGAAAGAAGCACATAGTCTCCACAGTGTCTAGGCTCCAACTTTCTTAGTTCATCTCTAGCAACTTCCCCTATTGCTAAATCCTTATGTATTGTGCATGCACCTAATAAAGTTCTCCAAATCACTGCATTAGGTTTCATTGGCATTTTTTGAATGTATTCATATGCTCGTTTAACCAAACCTGCCCTGCCCAATAAGTCGACCATGCAACCATAGTGTTCGATCTTTGGCACGATGCCAAATTCATCAGTCATCCTCTTGAAATAAGCAAACCCTTCATCCACGATTCCACAATGACTACAAGCATACAACACCCCCACAAAAGTGATCTCACTAGGCACCAATCCCTTCCTATCCAACTCCTTGAAAAGTTCAAGTGCTTTCTCACCAAATCCATTGACAGACAATCCAACTATCAATGAAGTCCACGACACCACACTCCTCTCCTCCAACTCATCAAAGATCATTTCTGCTTCTCTAATGTTCCCACACTTTGCATAAAGATCGAGAAGTGCATTTGCAGCATGCAAATTTTTATCTAAACCCACCTTCAACATGTACACATGAGACCTCCTACCCAAAGCCAAGGCCCCAAGTTCAGCACAAGCAGTAAGTAAACTGACCAAAGTAAACCCATCTGGTTTAACACCCTCCAGACCCATTTTCCTATAAAGGGTCAATGTCTCATGAGGCCTACTATTCAAAGCATATCCATTAATCACTGAATTCCATGCCACGAGATTCTTCTCAGTCATTAATTCAAATACCTGGAGAGCACTCTCAGCTTGACCACAAGCACCATAGAAATGAACCAACGCATTCTGAACAAAGACCAAAGATTCAAACCCATCTTTCATTGCAATGCAATGCACCTTCTCACCATCTCTCACAGCCATCAATTTAGCAATGGCTTTGAGAAGAAAAGGGTACGTATGCGTGTCGGGTTCGACCAACTTCACACGCATTTGGTGGTGTAAATCTAAAGCTGGAGCTGGGTTTTCACTCTCAGCATAGCCTCTAATCATGGTATTCCAAGTGAAAATATTTGGGTTGTGGATTAAAGTGAAGGTTTTGCGTGCATAAGACATGGGTGCTGAGAAAGAAACGATGGTGAAAATCAAGTACTTGCCCATATCTGGGCTGGAAACTGGGACGCCATGTCTGATGGAAAAGGCGTGAACTTGCCTTAATTTGTGGATTGAGGAGGCACATGAGAGTAAGAGTGCAATGCATTTCTTGAGAATGTATGGTTTTGTAAATTCAGTAGGTGTGGAATTTGTTAGGTTTGAGGACAATGTGTTTGATGAGGGAATATTTTGAGAGGCTGAGATATAGGACAAGGATCGTTGATTTGAGTGCATATCAAATCATCGCTGGATATCTATAAGACTTGAACATATGGGACCATAAAGTGCACATGTTCTACCCCACCCTACCCCTATTCAAAATTATATCTTTGCCAATAAGACAATCCACATGCACTCGCTTGGTGGTTGCACTGGCTGGTGGTTTCGGGATTCAGTAGAAAATAATACTTTTATCCTCGGGTATTAGCCACGGCCCTGAAAGATTAACCATACAGAGTATGTTGGGCTTAAAAACAAAGGAAGAGCAAAAATAAAAAATCAAGTGAAAATGAGAGAAGGAAACTTTTCATTTCAATTTTTTGAGAGCCAGGAGAAAAATAAATCCTTTTCCATCTCTAGTTTCCTCCTTTTAAAGAGAGGCAAAAAAATTTCTATCTATGTAACTAACTCTCTCTTTGTATATGTATATGTGTGCGTGTGGGAAAAAGATAATAAAAAGCTTATCAAGCTGGAAACAGGAGACGGGGACAAGAAGTAAATAAAAGGCAACCAATTTCACAGTGGAAAAGTGGATAAAGAACAGTAATGCCATCAAATGAGATCTATGAGAAAGCAACTAACTTTGGTCTATAAAAGGCAAGCAATACTACAAGGAGAAACAAGCTTGGGAATAGCATTTTAGACCTTTCAGTACTTCAATAACTTCTCGTTTTTATTATCCATTTCAATTATAATTTTCAAATGTACCAGTTTATGGTGGAAAAGTGGAAAAAGAACAATAATGCAAGATCTACTGGAAGCACCTAATTTTGCTCTATAAAAAGCGAGTAATTCTACAATGAAAGGCAAGCTTTGAAAGTTTCTGAATATTACTGAAACCTCTATTTACTACAATTACTTTTCATTATAGTATCCATTTTAGCTACAATTCCAAATTTATCTAACTTATGGTTGTTTTCTCTAAAAAGCTTCATAAAACTTCAACAGTTGCACTCTTCAAGTACCACCAATACTAGAGTTTAATTCCACATTTTGTATGTCTTCTTCCATTGCTTCATTAAATCATAACAAGACCAATTACTTGTTTATTTTCCTATATTTTATTCGCGCATTTCTTGATATTTTGATGAGAGGGATTAGTTCAATTTCCATAGATAATTATAAATTAAAAAATATATTTCCTAATTCAGAATGCAACTCCAATACAAAATGCAAGCATCAGTAAGAAAAACTTAATAAAGTTTAACCAATTCCATGAAAAAATATTAAAACTATAATTACCTGTATCTCCAATTCTCTCTCCCTCATTCCTGAAAATCTGTAACTGAATTTGCAATTAAAAACTGGAGCTCTGGATCAGGCTCCGCCCTCAAATTCAAATGCAATTTTGCTTCACCCCAATTAATTCAAATCCATCCATTCTGAATTATAAACACCTGTTTACTCTCACATTCTCACTTCAAGCAGCGAAAAAAAGGGAAAAGTAAGTTGAGCTGACTGGCCTCCAACCAAACATTGTTAAACCCAACCTCATCTTGACAAGAATAAGCTGCTAGAATCGGTTGGTGGCTCTAAGAGTCTGCACCGCGGAAGTCGAAGAACACGGTAGCAGAGAACAGAGAGCTTGGGTTTGATACAGCCTGGCGCAAATATCAATTGGATCGCGGGTTCGGTAATAGGTGGGCTGGGCTGGGCTGGGCTTTATATATTTAAAGTAGGGGTACTTACAAAAATAGGGTTAAATACACCGGTGACCACTCAACTTTAAACTTTGTGTCGGCATG
>CAIGRR010496402.1:0-11159 GCA_903798365.1 Fraxinus sp. 1973-6204 | reverse complement strand
GGATGTCATACTTAGAGCCTGTTTGGTACGGCTTAAAATCCAATTAAAATTGAAAATATGGTCGTTATTGGGTCCCAATAATAAAAGTCAACAATAACGGCTATATTTTCAATTTTAATTTGATTTTAATCTCTATCAAACAGGCCCTATATGTTATCCACACAAGACAAGAATTTATTTGTCCCTTTTTATTTGATGATACATTTAACAAAGTGGCAAACGATGATTCATGTAGTCGAGTAGATGCTCAAATTTAAGGCTTGTTTGGCACAGACTTCTCAAAATTTACTTTTCTCAAAAATTATTCACACACACATTCTTCAAAGACCCATAGCTTTTCCACACTTTTCAACCACACATTCTCCCAATAATGTCATAAAATACAGTCAATACAATAAATCAAAACACAAAATGTTATGCAGCATCATAACATACTATCTAAGCACGAGTTCTTTGACAAATTTGACAAAAGATCATTATGTTCTCCTCATTTTGATGTTAATAGGTCTTTCTTTGTAGGACTCAACCTTCTCAACTGCACTTCGTAATGGTCGTCCAATGGAAGATCTACGTGGTTCTTGAGCTTCAGATGAAGGCGGTGAATAGGATCCATCTGCACGTACAGGATTATTCAATGGTCCAGCCACTGGAAATGTGTCATATTCAATCTCGAACAAGTTCTCTGCCGGTTCCTGGTGTTGTATTCTGTAAGTAGCAGCAGATTGTCTTCTCAAACATAGCCTAGAAAACGATAAAAAGTTCAGTAATAGAAACAGCAGTAGCCAGTAGTGATGACAGAATAAACTTTGATTTATGATGCAGCAACAGCAAGTACAATTTATTATATTGAGATGATCATCTCATCAGCACATCAAAATTGTATAAACAATTTTTTCTGTCATGTATCCTCCATTAATGCTAATTCAGATGCTATTTTTGGATTTTAAAATTAAAATCTTGTGTACTGAAACTTGCCTAAAAGGATTCATCCCTCGCCTCTATGAAATTTCGCCGTAACTACTGGGCATGGAAAATGCCAGTGGGGGGATTTCAAAAACTTCAAATATCCTCGTGTACATGAAAACATTTCAGACACAAAATCCCATTTTGGTGATATTTACTCTGGCATCTTAACAATGACTTCATTTTACAGGCAGTTGTTTTTATTGGAGTTGGCTACAAGAATCTTTTTTTTGTACATTATTTTAATTCGTTGCTAGATTTATTGGTCGATCTTTAGCAACCACAATAGGCTTCCATCCTTCCCTCTTTCTAATATGCTCTAGCGAATGCATCACTCTTATGAAAAGGAACCTTTTCAGGTCATTTCATTGGTAAAAAACCCGAAGTTTTAAATTATTTCGACGCCACAATTCAACTGTATGTCAGTTATTTCAAAGGCAGTGTTGCAAAAGGAAAAATTGGGCACAATCACAACTGAAAGATGAACTACGGAGCAGTTAAGTAAACAAACCTTTTGGTTTTCATTGATTCTTTCTCTTCAACCTGTTGAGATGATGTTGACTGGCCTAAAGCTGCAATTAACCATAAATTCTACTTAGTTAATAGCTGGAAACATTAGCCGATGATAACACTATAAAAAGAACTATCAAATCCGAGCCCCTTTTCTTTCAAAGAGACGAGGATTGGAAGATAACTAACTAAAAGTAGCTGCACTGAAATCTAGCATATACATCGGCTTCTTGAGGGACGTCGTCTCCTGCTTCCATTTCCCGGTTTGCTATCCTCATTAGTTCCAGCCTCCATATCGACCATTTCATGCTCCTTAGTCTCCAACTATATAAAACAGATAGTTAGCGACAAATGCTGTCATTCAACCTCCGAAACCACTAGAGCTCAACAAACACACCTGTAATCCATTCTTTTCAGCATTTACCTCTCCTCGCCCCTGCAAATATCAGTACAATAACTTCAACTCGATATCAATATTAATCAAGTGTTATAATTTTTGAGAACATTTTGTAATACTGCACTCTGATGATGAAACAAATTGGATATTGACACCATTATTAGACGTGTGTACCCTGTGTCAATCTCATTATCCGGGTATAAACACCCCATTATGAGTCAGAATTTTTCAGCACGTGAAAAAGTCCTCAACAATGTTATTAGGTAAGGAGCTCAAATTAACATTACTACTTATCATTGAAGCTTCAAAACTGCTCTATAACACGCTTCAAAACCATATTTGCAACACGCAACCTCAACAAGAATGAAATACCATATACTTTTCCATGTACACGTCTCTACATATGTCAAATAAGGCAATAATGAATTTCAGTTTATGAAAAGTCCTCAATAATGATAATATGGGAAGAAACTCAAGTTAACATTACTATTAACATTGAAGCTCAAAATCTGCTACATAACACGTTTCGATAACATATTCACAACAACGTAACCTCAACAAGAATGAAATATAGAAACTCGACACTTTGCTAAGTTTTCATTCAGAAAAAGAGAAAACGCAAACCAATACAATTCTGAAAGCACGTCAATATTATAATATAGAACTGATCTGAGTTTACCTTAAGTTCTAAATTCTTTGCTTTAAGAAGAGCTTCCTTGCATACAAGTTCATGTTGCAGTGTTTTTACCTGCACTGATATCAGTAAGTTAATAACAAGAGAAACAGCATGCTTAAAGCCAGGTCGAATCTACAAATAAGATACAACTTTCAAATTCCGAGTGTCAGCCGTCAGGCTTACCCTTTCTTTGCTCAAATTAAGTTCCTGCATAGATAATAGGAAAATTGAGTACCATAAAAAAAAAAAACCTGTCAAATTATCCTACAAAACATTTTACATTTCATGTAGTTGGGCAAAAACGAAAAGCATTTACCGCTGACATATGACTATTTGATTGTGCGAGATTCCAGTTCTGCAACTGCATCTTCTGAATACTCTCTCTCAAATTTTGAATCTCTATTCCACTTAGTTCTATGATTTTACTGTCGATAAAATTTAAAAAAATAAAAAATAAAAAATCTGAGAAACTTATGGGCAGTGTGGATTAGATACTACGGGATTAAATAAAAAAAGAAGTTAATATTTTATATATTGTTCTGTTCATACTGTCCAACTTTTTCAAATACTGCATACCAAATATGCAATTCAAGGTAACAGAGGGATATAGTAAGAGATTAAAGAAAAAGTACTTTTTGTCTTGAATAAGTTTCACCAATCCGACGTTTTCCTGTTTCAAAATTCCATAAATCACACAAAATAATTATCAAAGAAAAAGTTAAATCAAAAGCTAATAAACATGATGTATACAGAAAAATGTAGAACAAGTTACCTTAACAAGATGGTCAATGTAATCTTTGCCAGAAGCAGATTCTGAGGGCAACTTCACCACAATCGCAGGAGACTTGGGATTTGGCAAAGAATTAGTAATATCTGAAAGCCTCCTTCTCACCATGTTTCCAAAAGAGGATCTTTTCGCCATTTTATCCCCTTTCATAATCCTCCTTCAAAATCCCTTCTGAAAAATAACCTCAAAATTCAAGATACCCAAGTGGAATTTCCAAGAAATGAACACTAAAATCAGACCCAATACTTATCCTGAAGTAGAATTACACCAATGGGACATATGGATGTGATTCTACAAAATGGGTTTATGGGTCTGTTACTAATTACAGAAAAAAGTAATGAAAATAAACAGTGGCCTTCTAGTCTTCGTGATGTATGATGAATAATATATAATTGGACTCAAAAGTATCATAACATATATAATAGTAACTGAAGATGGAAATCGCCGTTGTTAAGGGAGGGAATCGTGGCGGATTGAGAAAGATGGAAATCAAAAAAAGGTTAAAGTAAAAGCGAAAGGTAAAGATTTGTGGTTCGGAGATTTTAACGGCTTTCCGAAGCAAAGTTTTTGAAGGTTGTCAAGGGTTTCCGAGGCACAACCGCTACCGGACCTCGTTATTTCAAATGGCATTGGAGGGAGTCTTTGTGGGAGTCTTTGGATTCTTTTCAGAATAGGATAATGCTATTACATAATTAATTGTAATCATTGTTAGTTCCAGTAGGCCCCTCAAAGACTAATCATCTAAAGTGGTTATGTCAACGATGAATAGACGAGAGTCGACAGGTGACGATAGTAATTAATTAACATTACACAGGTCGTTTGATTCTCATTCTTATAGAATGAGAAAGAAAAATATAATCGTTATTGACCTCACACAAAAGATAGAAATTCAAAATTGATGACTTAATGTGATGGATAACGGTCATATTTTTCATTTTTATGAATGAAAAATGAGAAACAAACGAGGACTTATATTAAACTTAGTGAATCGAGTTGCGGCTAAGCAGGCATGTGCTTGATTTATATATGCTTATTTTGTGATAGTTTCAATCTCGGCTCAGTAAATCTATGTGACATTATGATCATTTAAGGTTGAACATAACTTATAAGAATCAAGAAAAAGAATTGTGTGACAAAATTATTCAATATCCTATCAAATCATGCACATAAATACGAAAAATAACTCAACAAAACTTCGTACATTTTGCAAACAAATTGTAAGGAGCTGTGGATTAGGTGTTAAGCATAGTGTTTTACCTTCCTTCAAAAATAGCTTGTAAGAAAATTGAAGTCTGAAATTAAAGTCGATATTGAAAGGACAAAATAATGGAATTAAAAAATATATTTTTTAAATATTGAATGGAACTTTTAAGAGCTTCTAATGATTAAGGAGTAATTATGCAAAATTCCCAAAAATTAAGTAAAGCTGTAAAAGAACATAAAAACAGTTTAGAAAATCAAACCCAAGTACACATGGATAAAGTATTTAACAAGAATAATTTTTAAATTTCTTATCTCATGTAGACTGGAATGGTAACAATAAAACTTCATTGTACGACAGATTTTTATCCTAAAAGCAAAAGAACTGCTAATACTTGACAAATCACAATTGACATTGTTTCTTACGTCTGACCGTACTTATAAGTTGCTTTTTCAGAAAGTAAGTAAAATTTTGTTAGAAATTTATGCCTGACAAAATAATTAACTTAAAAGTTAATTTCACTCTTAGTCAGCCAAAAATACTGCAATCGAAAATTCTGCAATCGTAATAGCATAGTAGAATCCTAACAGTACATTGGGACAAAAGCAAAATAGATAAAAGCGCAACAGAGCTATTTTTAAATTTTAACACAGCCCATCATTAGACATGATTTTGCTGTACCAAAATAAGCACTTCCAGAAAATAATCAGTAGTGGAAGAGATGCTGCAGAGCATTCTTGGCTTCATGATTATAGGTCCAACCACTGCTCAAATGGCTAAAACTGGCATGAGAAACTGCTGCAGCTCTGTCAACAGACTCAACACAGATGAAATGACCGGAACTTCTTCCATAGCTATCAACTTTTGTTTCGACTCATATTCAGCCTTGAACTTCCTTGCAAAATCTAAATGTCAATGATTTAAGTTAGATAACACATCTTTTCCCGTGGTAGATACACTTTATCATGTTAAAATATATGATTTGGTAGCTTTTTTGAATTCAAACTCTTTTGTTTTGATATGCGTTTGGAGCAAACTTTGTAAAGTAAATATAGATTTCCAAGCGCTTGAATAGTTACCTAAATACACTTGTTGGCCATGCCTTGAAGAAGATATGAAGCTTTACTACGGACCTGCACAGTTTTAAAAATTTAGAAACATAATTCTTGGGTTTTGCTTGTCTTTGGTATTATGGGGTCGGGGGCAAATGTGATGGTGCATTCATTGCTCACCTTTGAAGCATAAGACCTCAAATCAGTGATGGGTATTCCACAAGAGCAGTTCCGTAGACAAATTGTCCACATCTCGTGTATCTGTGCATCATCTTTTAACGTGGGATCAAATAACAGCCAGTTCTCTGCCAGACCCAAGTATATGTACATCTTGGAAAGATCACAATTCTTGTCCTTCACATTAATTGAGATTAGCATTCTCAGGATATCCTCTGCATCACATTCCTACGAATAAAGAACAAAACCCTTAAAATTTTGTGTCACAGTCTATATGATAATGTAAAACGAAGTACAAGTTCACATTCAGTTTCAGCATAATATAAAGTTACAATACCCAAGCTCAATCCTTTTTAGGGTTTGCATATGATTAAAAGCGGCAACCAAACAAAATATCACTCCAAACCTAGAAATTTCTTTTCGATCCTTAAAAGGATTTATATATGCATGAATTTAGAGACAATAGGGATATTAAGTTCAACTGTCACCTTCTCATTCAAGCATCTTATTAGAAATTGTTCTGCCACTGCACTTCGCAGGTGTTTACTTCGTCCATTGCTTCCTGATATACTCTCAACCGTTCTCAAGCAATTGATATCCCTAGGCAATCTTCATCAGTAACAGCACATTTTTAGCAAAGAGCAGGGAAGGGAAAGATCAAATATCAAAATACAAAGAGGGCTGGATTTGATGCCCGAGAAACACGTACACATGAAATGCATATCTTAAATAATCAAGAAACCATACAGAATTATACAATAAATCGAATTTTACTTTCCAACATGGAGGTGATTGATTTCTCTCATTCACATCCAACATTAGAGTTTTCCAACAAGTTCTGAACCCTATCTCTTGATTATCAAATAAATTAAGCTTCCTGGATCATTTAATCCATTCAGTAATAGTATTAACCGAGCTTCAAATGTAGCTCAATGTGATTTCCTCTGTAAATGCCACTGCCATTAATTTTCTTCTTCAAAAAAAGTATAAAAACATCAGGCATGTATCAAACACATATTTGACAACTAAATCAATGCACAGTAGAAAGAAAAGTAGACAAAGATTAATCATTAAAGAGGAGTGTCAGAGGGAAACCTGCAACCAAGCGATTTTGCGACTCTCTCACAACTGTCATGCCATTCCTCATCTTTGAAGAAACTTATAACTGAATACATGCATGCATTCAAAATCATACTCAGGCCCAAAAGTTGTCGATCAAGGAAGAGACTAATGATCACCCCAAGAAAATCTTCTGCTTCCGAAGTCGAGAAAATTATATGTGTATTCCTGTAAAAAAATATGATGCCAACATTAAGAACCATTAAAACTTGAAAACCATATATAAGTGAGTTTCTAGTGTTTAACATTAGATCATATTTCATGCACCAGTGCAAAACTACTTCGTCTTCAAGAATTTGTATATCACAAATTTACACTTCAAAGTTTTAATCAAAGGAATAAATGAAATTTCTATTCATGAAGACAAACACAAACAACTCGAAGACACAGAAAAATACTGTTCATACCTGACTTGGCAACAGGCAGCAACATATTTTATCCAACATCTTATATTTTGTGGTGGTCCTGCTGTATCAGAATCTAAGACAGTGTAAATGGATGTGAGGAACTGACCAATCATGAACAAATTGATATAATGCATACAATTGATAATGATTGTGGCATATCTAAAATAAATGGAAAGAATAGTCACACGAAAACTATCAGACAAGAAAATAATTCAACAAACAAAGCCTTGTTTCTCGTAAATTTGGGATTGATTACATCATTCTCTTTCGCCACTTGTTCAAATCATTGCTAGATCTACTCGAATTCTTGAAGATTCAAACAACCAGGTCCTTAGCAACCATAACAGGCCATATTCATTTTGGTCTACCCCTCCCTCTTCCAACTTGTGAAGCACAATCAGCCACGTGATGGATCTCAATATCGTATACTTTCCTCCAACACAATCACTACCTTCACCTACGCAGGACCCTTTACCTACGCCATGATTGTGCTTATACAACACAAGAAATTTGGAGCAGTTAGTTCAGATAGCTCCTTTCAAGTAGAAGTTTGTTGCAGTGAAGCGAACATTGCTTAAAAATGGGGAAACTACTTGAACAGTTGGGTAAGTATGACAAAATTAATATTTTGGCTCAACCCAAAGCAAAAATATCGAGAGGACTAAAACACACATGTCACCTAGAAGGATTTACGGGGTCAGGGAGAGAATGTTCATGCTCCCTTTCCTCCACTCGCCAAAGGGGAAAGGGGGAACAAAAGGAAAATACAGATCATACCAAAATGATTTTTCCCTTGCCAAAACTTTAAAGAAAACGAACGAGTAGTAATTGCTAAGATAAAATAGTTGCTGGAGAAAATTTAATTTTGGGTTCATATCATGATAAACATTCTGTGCATATAGATGAAATTGGCTTGGTAAAATGTTCAATAATAAAGACTCAAATAAACCTCCTGTCACATTAAACATTCCTAGAGACATGAAGAAATCTCCCTCATTCTGCCTCTTCTATGAAGTTCTATCTTTCAAAAATCTGTTCTAGTGTACCACCCATAAGTGACAAGAATCATCATCGTATTCGTTAATCAAGAATAAAGGTCTGTTTTCTTTCCCATTCTCCTACTTCCTTTTCCTCCTTCACGTAGCAGAAGATATAAAGCAGAGTTAAACAGATGATGAACAGCAGGCAGAAGCGAATATGACCTTGTTAACAATTGAAATGAAAAAATCCTACAGGATACCAGGCCTTCAAAATTAATTGTTGCAGGTGAAGATAAACAAAAAAACCAAAAATGAGAAGAATCTATTTTATTGCAATCTTCTACGAGGCCCAAATGTAACTTAGTTGAATGGGGTTAGAAAAGGGAAATATAGACCAAAACTAATATGGTACATTGTAGTTGCTAGTAAATATAGCAATGTACCAAACGAAATGGAGAAGAAGGATTCGTATAGCTGGCCCCAAATTTATAGGAAATAAAGTTTAGTTTGTTCATGCTGTTTTATCCTAGGCAGAACCACAAATACGTTGGGAATTTCTAACTGCTGCAATTCCAAGTTTACAGACAACCAACTAACAGAAGATGGAGAAAGTAATTTCAAGTAGTGTCATCAGTGTTCCTTAGAATGCAGTATTTTATTAATTGTATGCACCATTATTAGGGAGTTTAAATATAAGATGCTTACCAGCATGGATCATATCTATGTCAGATGAACGCTTAGATGGTGAGACCCGAATATAACCATATAAGTCAAGAGCTCTTTTCAGATCTGAATAGCTAGGTAACCAGTCAATTTTTATGTCAGATGCATTAGCCTGTTTAAGCATAAAAAGTCAACAAAACTTCGAAAAATTGAAAGAAATTATAAGTTACATTTCCATACACTGAAAAACTGCTTTGAATGGAACAAAGATAAACCAACCTCAACTTCAGGTGAGAGAATGGAGCACCAAAACTCACAGGCAGCTTTCCTCAACCATTCCTTTGATGAATATAACACTGCAAGGCACAAGGAAAGAGCTTAACATAATGTGACATAAGCATTTTGTAAATAACTGACAATGGTATTGCACTCACTCAAATTAAATATCCAAGTTGAGATGGATTTTTCAACTCGACCTTGTGTAAAGATCAGCTTCAAGAGCCAGCCATCCACCAACAACCCTTCAAGAAAAGGTTCTCCTACCACAGTCCAAATATTAAAATAATTTTTCTCTTTAACGAAACAGTTTGCTGTCTTGCATTTTTCAGAAGTCCAGAATCCCACTCAAGGTACAGATCAAAAAAATGATACACAACTCCCAAAAGTAGTAAAAGGAACCAATTTATGGAAACGAACTAAATGAGAGTAATAAGTAGAAACCTTTCTCAATTGTAAGTTCTACCAGTGAATTGAGCTTGTTGTTCATGATAGACTGCAAAATAAAACAACTTCTTGGCTCTGGATGTTCCAAAGCTGGAAATGTTCTCTGGAAGTTATACATACGAGCAAGATAAATTGCAACTAATCATACAATGCAACTTAAGACTGCCAAGGTACAATATGTGCCAATCAATAGCAAATGGAACCTGATCTCCAAAGACTTGAATACCCCACAACGGCATTTCATCATCGTCGTTTATTTGATCCATCTAGGAAACACATACTGCGTTAGAAGTTACTTCACATAAAAACATTAAATAAAATCTAGAAAATAGTTAAATGAAAATTAAACCTCTTTTTGGCATTTATCAACACATTTCGACAGTTCTCTTTCTCTAGCATCCTCATCCTCCTCCGAATCAGAAGTATTTTTTATCTTTTTTCGTTTGGATTTTCTTTCATTAATCCTCTTTTGCTCCTTCGCGTGATCCTCCAATGGGATGCAATTAAGGATTAAAGGGAAAATTAACACAATAATTTCATTGCGTGAGTGAGTGATAATCTTTGAAATAAACTTGTGGCTTATGTCTACTAACTATAGCATACATGTCATTGAACCATTGGGGAGCATAAACATTAATATTGAAGAGGCTAGTGGCAGCAAAAACCTGCATGATTTAATCACCAAAACATTCAAAATCCAAGAATCCTAAGATTCTCCAAATGGTAAAATTATCAGCTCGTAATTCTTAAATTTGGCACTGCCAGAAAGAACTAAACTTCAAACTTCACTAGAATACCAAATAGCAACTTGGAACCATAATAAGTTTATAAATAAAGGAAATAGCTATATGATGCAGTAGAAAAGTGCACAAACATAAATAAGGCACGAGTTCTTTGTCTATCAAAAATAATTTCACAATTCAGAATACGTGTTCAGAGGAAGACTGAAATCAGTTGCGTCTATAGCATGACCAAACAGCAACAGCAAGAAAAGACATAAAAACTATTATCGTTATTTGAAGCGTAATTTACCTGATTAAGTTGGACAGTTGTGAGATCATTATAATTAACAGCAGATTTCCAATATATGACGAACATTTGCTAATTCCTACAACAAGCTCCGAGCAACTTCTTCAGCATCATGCATCTGATTTCTTGATAACTCATGCTTTCTCAGCGTGAAAGTGAAATGAAGTACAGTTCAGACAATTACATGGCCCTCTGCACCCTTTTGGATTTTTCTTTAGTATTCCCTTGAAACGGCCATCAGTAAAAGAAACCAAAGTATCAGAAATTTCAATTTGAGACGGGCTTTGGTATGAAGTAATTTCCCTCCCTCTGTTACTCACCTTCTATATCAATATTTTTCATTTCTCCTTTAAAAAATAAATAAATGAAAGAAGTATTCATTTCTGTAATTAAATTCAATACTGAGAAACCATTCCTGAATTCTTTACTCAAAATTTCACCAAATTCGGCTGCCTAAAAAGTATGCCTATAATGG
>CAIGRR010496395.1:0-17252 GCA_903798365.1 Fraxinus sp. 1973-6204 | reverse complement strand
ATTGTTCTGGCTTCTTGCAAACTTATACACCTTAACAATACACCATCAGAGTGTTTCTTAAACAACTCTTTACAAGTTCTTCATCCCAAGCCGAACCTCATATTGTCAACTCAAAAACTGCAGCCAAGAAACTTAAATCCTTTCTTAAAACATACATGTTGGAGGACGTTGATTTTCTGGACGAAAAAATTCCTGCTGCTGCAGTTTCTTCTTTATTGATAGAACTCGTCTTCTGCCGAGTGAAGATTACTGATTCTGTTCATAAACTTGCATCCATGGCAAAGTTTAACAATGATATTTTGAAGCAAAAAGAAACTGCAAAAGGAAAATTATTGAGAGTTGAAAGATCCCAGAATATTGCTGTTGACCTCGGAAAATGGCTCCAACGTGGCCAACAGNCATCCATGGCAAAGTTTAACAATGATATTTTGAAGCAAAAAGAAACTGCAAAAGGAAAATTATTGAGAGTTGAAAGATCCCAGAATATTGCTGTTGACCTCGGAAAATGGCTCCAACGTGGCCAACAGAAGAAGTCTTCAAGTCAACTCTTCCCTACACACGTAGCACAGCGCTAGCCACCCGTGGTCTCTCCCGGAGGGGTTGGGAGAGGCCGCGAGTACTTCGACGATCAAGTCAGTTTATGTTTAACTGGAAAATAATTCACCGACAGTGGAACACCCGCCGGAGAAATGGTGCATAATGGTAAAGATGCTAATGTGTGGGGGAGAGAGAGTGATACCAAATTTACACAAGTTAGCGCTATAGTTGGAGTAGAAAAAATGAGATTCGAATCCTTCTTCAGACACAAGTAGAGTGTATTTATACCAAGGATGGAAAGAGGAGAACCGCCAGATGAGGAGACACGCGATATGAGATCCTCGGAGCTCGTCCCATTATAGGTATCAATCTATCTTTCCATAGGTGGCTGGTATTGAATGTTTCTGACAAAAGCAACTGAATTTGACCGTTTGGGTCCTGCCACACGTCCCATCAATCAGGGATTTGACTTTGGGAAAATCTTTGTTAGGGCGAGGAGAGGCAGGAGCGGAGTCGTAGAAACGGAGTACGGGCCTTTGCATTGCGAGGTATCGCGGATGAGTTCGGTTCCTTTGTTAGCGTATGGCCAATTCGTCCCCGAGTGATCGTTTCGACTTATACAGTCAGCTCGTCCCATGCGTAATCACCTCGACTGACACATGGCGCGGTGCAGGGGCAGGTGAGGTGGCGGGCCTGACTCAAGCTTGTAACAATTGCTATAACTATTGAGTGATTAATAGTTGTAGTCAAGAATAATTTGACTGTGCTTAAAAGTAGTAAAATATACTTTATTTGAAAATATGTAAAGAAATGGATATATGGTTTGTAGCGATCGATCCACTTGATGCACAAATCTTGAGTCGGGATATGTTAAGGGTGAACACGTTCTACTAGCTATGATTGACTTTTGTTCCATAGTAATCTCATTTACGATTATAGTAGTAAGTTGAAACACTTTTTGTATCTCACAAGCTGAATCAAAGTATGATTGATGAAAGCGAATAGGCGAATAACATTTCCCCCAAGCCAAACCCCCCACTTCTTTATTTCTCCTAGCCCAACCTTTTTGTCTGCCATCATTGTAGTCGCTAGCATATCCATGATATTAAATCAGCTAGGACAGTCGTTGATAATTGCAATAGTAAGATTGTTTATTAATATTTAATTAAATAATATTAAAAAAGTTTTAATCAATATATAAATACGATAAAACGTAAAAGCCACATACATTTGAA
This sequence comes from Fraxinus sp. 1973-6204, assembly GCA_903798365.1. NCBI lineage: Eukaryota > Viridiplantae > Streptophyta > Magnoliopsida > Lamiales > Oleaceae > Fraxinus > Fraxinus sp. 1973-6204. The sequence goes on along the minus strand of CAIGRR010496395.1, from coordinate 15,480 downwards.
AATATAATCCAATACAATCTAAAATGATAAGGAAAAAAAATATTTTTCAATCATATATGATCAAGTTTTCAAGTTTTTTACAAACTTAAATGAAACAATTTATATGTAAAGCATGATTAAACGGTAAAGACAAGCTCCAAGTTTAGGCGAAGGTTATGCAAAATTTTGAAAACAATGATTTTTAGAACTAGACTGTTTTTTTTACCCCAAAAGAAAAAGTATTTTTCGAACTCTTAAAAGAATAAAGAGCGGCACTTAAATTGTCCTATCGTGGAGTAATAATTTGAGTCAATACGTTTTTTAGAGAAATTATTTCAAAAATGAAAACTAATAATATATAATTGTTTAGTTATTATTTATTGTATTGAGAAGTAAACAAAAAATTGAAAGTTTGTAGAATTGAAGCCTATACCTTTCNTTGGACGGTAATCGTCCATTTGAAGTCCAAGTGCGAATTGTTTAAAGGTTTGGTACCGTGGATAATACAAAACAAATGTTTGGACAAAGTCTGCAAAAAGTTGAAAGGTTTGGTACTGTGACTGCAATTTTTCCTTATAATAATGTGAATTTCTTAGCCTCTATTTGGTACACATTAAAATTTTCATTTTTCATTTTCCTACTCATTTTCAACCACACATTTTTCAATAAAATAATATTTTTCATCACATCAATAACTTTTCCATTTTTTTCAACCATACATTCTCCATCAATTAACTATTCCAAAATACATTCGTCCAAAATAATGTGACTCAAACACACCATAAATTACCCATCTACCATATGATCTACATACTTTTTGTTAAACATTGGTACAATTATTAGTTAAATCTTTCTTCGCTGAATGCTGACCACCAGTACTGCAATCTCACCGCCACCGTCATTGCCACTGCAACCGCCACCGCTGTCACCTCTTTTTTATCTCTTTCCAACTCTAGCACCACCTCCACCGCGGTCACTACTTATCTAGAATTCATTTTCAGCGAATTGCCCAGTGGAGAGTTGGTATGATTATATTGTCCTTTTCTTGTCTGATTCAATCCCTATCAACTGAGTTGACTAAAATTGAGTAAAAAAATTATATTCCAGTCCACCTGTCCTAATTAGGCTAACATCATGCACTTAAAACAAAAATGTAATACCGTTGAAAATTGAACAATGATTATTATGCTAATCTTTTCCTAATAAAACACGAACAAATCCGTTGAAAATAGAGTTTAAAGAATTTAAAGAAATAAATTGCTAATTTCAAATTCAATTGTCAAATAATATAAACATTTGTCGACCATAATTAAAAAGCTTCAATATGTTGTCTATTACTCCCTTGTGGACTTTGACACTAGTTTAAAAGATTGTCCTATTCGTTAACATTAGATTTTTTATGTTTATTTTAATGTTTTCGGAGCATTTTGTCGATTACTATGCTTGAAAGTGTTAATCAAACTTTTTCAATCTTTCATATTTTCAATTTTCTAAAGTAATTCGTTGATTACTATGTCTAAAGCCCTAAATTCAATCTCCGACAAACCAATTTTACACACAAGTTATCTTTGGCAAAACTCGCCTAAAATTGTCTAATCTCGACGTCAACCTTTTGTAGTTTTCTTATTCGTTAGGGCTACAAATCTCTACAATCTAACCTGACAAAACTCGATTGTATAGACACACCGACCCACATTACGGCTTGTCGCTTGTTAAACTATATTTTTCATTTATTTGGCCACTCAAACTTGTACATCTCAATGGCCTTAATTTCGTGCCATCATTGAGTTGCTAAAAGCATTAATATTATAGTTCAGATGACAACTCTACGCCACGCTACACATTTCTTTTCTTAACTTTTGTATTTTTTGAAGTCAAGAATTAGGTATCACAATCACTTTCAAGAATACACCATAAAAAAATATGAATATGAACTGCATGAATCATCAACTTCCACGTAACATCATTTTACAGGAAACTAATTTCTCAGTTCCCACTTCCCAGCTAAGGTATCTCACTCATAAATATAGAAAAATCTTGGTATAATTCATTGAATCTTTTTCCGCATTCGAAAATCAATCTCTCCTTCTTCCACTCTGTCCCAACGAGGTAGGGAATTTTGACAGACTAGGATTGCTGGTTTTCTTTCGGATCAAGAAACTGCACGAGGCTCGACTCGTGCGTGGTTTAAGGCCATGATGGAGAAATTTGTGTCGAAAATAACTGACGCAGCCGGTGAGGGAAAGAAACTTGGAGTTGAAGATCCAAGAAGAATTATTCACTCATTGAAAGTAGGATTGGCCATAACTTTAGTTTCACTGTTCTATTACTTTGATACTTTGTACCAAGGTTTTGGCGTTTCTGCAATGTGGGCAGTTATCACTGTGGTTGTCGTCTTTGAATTCTCTGTGGGTAAGCTAACTAAGTTACTTATTTCACCATACAAAACTTGTTTTTTTCAGAAGGCAAGTAAAAGTTGCTTTTCAGAAAAGTAACTTATTATAAAGCACATGCCAAACATACTTTCCTGGAAATTCTTTTTGAGTTTAAACTCATAGAATTAATTCATTATTTTGGAGGGGCGACGCTTGGACGAGGCGTAAATAGAGCTATTGCAACATTGTTAGCAGGCTCACTAGGCGTTGGAGCACATCGGTTAGCAAATTTTCCTGGAGAGAAATTAGAGCCTGTATTTCTTGGATTATCTGTGTTCTTAGTAGGTAAAAAAAGAAAAAAAAAATCCACTGGAAGCATGTTTGATAAGCAGCACTGGATCGATACAGCTATATTTTAACTTATTTTTTATGCTAAAAGTCGATAAATTGTTGTACCAGCACATATAAGAAACATCCAGTTTTTATGTTTTTAGACCATCATCAAAATTAATTATAGTTTTAAATCCTAATGGTGCAGCTGCTGCAGTAGCATTTATTCGATTTCATCCTAAATTGAAGGCAAGATATGACTATGGACTTCTCATATTTATCTTGACATTCTGTTTAATATCTGTCTCTGGCTACCGGGATGACGAGGTTTTGAAAATGGCACATAAGAGGTTGTCCACAATCCTCATCGGTGGCTCGGCTGCTGTGGTGGTTTGCAGTTTCATATGCCCTGTATGGGCTGGCGAAGATCTTCATAATCTCATTGCGGGCAACATCGAAAATCTGGGGATCTTCCTCGAAGGTAAATTTCCCACTACATATACGAGGATCTATTTACTACGCAATATTGTCATTTGTACAAAATAATACATTTATCCATCACTCATTTCTATGACAACTTATAATGAAATCCAAACAAGCACTTAATTTCTTTGTCCTTTCCTTTGAGCCTAACCTAAAACTTCTGAACAGGTTTTGGACATGAATATTTCCAAACATCAGATGACAAACTCCTAGATGACAAAGCATCTATTGATGAATATAAAAGTGTTCTTAATTCAAAAGGCACTGAAGAATATTTGGTGAGTTATAAAAATTTCTCTTCACACACTTTCAATTTTAACATTGAATTGTTACTTAATTATTTCAATTTTATTGTAATTTTTCCTGCAGGCGAATTTTGCAAAATGGGAGCCTAGACATGGTCGCTTCCGATACCGGCACCCTTGGGATCAATACCTAAAAATTGGTGTACTTGTGCGAGAATGTGCTTATCGCATTGATGCTTTGAATGGCTATCTTAACTCGGAAATAAAGGTAAATTAAAATCTTTTTCAGTACTCCGTACAAAATAATCGCTCTATCTACTCAAAGATAGATCGTTATAGTTATATTGTGTTGTTTTATTTAGAATATTCTTATAGTGTCTGAAGTGCAAGATCACCTTGTACTCTTATTATTCATGGGGCGAACTACTATAAATCTGTGATGCCGCTCTCCGTTTATTTTGCCTGTTTTCTTTGTTAGCATAATGCTAATGACTAGAAATTAGGACTCAGTCCTTAACATATCTCTGGAGAGAGAGTTCACCCGAAAATTTTGTGCTATTGCTGCAGACACCAGCAGAAGTCAGAACCAAAATTCAAGAATCATGCACAAAGATGAGTTCAGAATCCAGTCTTGCTTTGAAAGAATTAGCATTATCAATGAAGACAATGAGTTCTTCATCCATTGCTGATCCTCATATTGTCAATGCAAAAACTGCAGCCAAGAAGCTGACGTTATTGCCGAAATCAGACATGTGGGAGGGGACAGATTTTCTTGAAATAATCCCTGCTGCCTCAGTTTCTTCTTTACTGATAGAAATTGTCTCCAGCACAGTGAAAATTGCTGATTCTGTTCGTGAACTTGCTTCCATGGCAAAGTTCAAAAATGATGTTTTGAAGCAGAATGAAACTGACAAAGGAAAAGTACTGAGAGTCCCAAGTATTGAAAGATCCCATAATATTTCCATTATTGCTGAGTGATTAATAATTTTGAGGATTTGGACGAATGTTCAACTGAGTAGAAATGATCGATGGAGTTGGATTTGGATGATTTAGGACAAATTCTATCGTTCAAGCTGTCAAACAATCACTATACTATGCTTCCAAAATTTAAGAACTTGTTCGTGTTAATTCTTGTAATTTTACTATTTTGTTCTCAAAGATGTTTACCAAGCTCGATTTGTCGTGACATGTTTGGTTCATTAGATTGGTTGCATGTATGATAAGAATCACTCTCTGAAAATCGAACCAGACTAAATTTATTGATATAGAACTAAATCTAACCGTCCATTTCTTGATGTAACTTGTTCAAAAATGAACTTTTGTTATGGTGAAACCGAATCGAATGGGCCCATCTTTGTCCACAGCCATTAAAGTTAAAGTTGCTTGGAACATGAGAAACGGATCCAAACCTAAATATTCCTTGTAAAAGCAAAAACAATGGGCCATTAGCCTAAACCCGAATCAATTCTTCTTTATTAAGAGAAGCCCAAAAACCAACGGATGGGATTCATTTCATCCATAATTGGGACACAGATTTGCGACTCTTTCGTCCGTCCTATCCTCTATAAAGAGAAAGTTCCTCTATTGGTTCCCAATCTACTTCTTGAGTAGCATGTTCATCCTTTACTTCCACGAATGGAGAAATTAGTCCTCTACAATTGTTGTCATTGCTTGTTGTGAGCTATCATGACTACATCAGGCAAAGCTTTTCTTCTTCAAAACGCACTCGAACTTGAACTCCACAATGCTGTGACGAATCGAACATAACCTTCTGGTCATTGAACCTAGCATTATCGTTCTCATGTGAGGGAAGCAAATTGCTAATCACACTCGACTTCTCTTCCAATTATTCAAATTCAGATGATATTTGTCAATAAACACACAGTGTCTAAAATTGTAACATCTACCGGCCTAGTGCCCTACTCCTCTCATGTTATATTCACGCTTAGTATTAGAATTATGGTTCTTGGGAGAAGGATGGATCAAATATATTCAACTTTCGTGTGATTTATGTGTCCAATTTTATAAAACTAATTTCTAGCCTTCAACTTGGACCTGTATTAAAAATTTTGAGATGAGATACATTTGCATAAGGGTCACGTGATAGTTTAATGAAAGGGTTCGTTGAAAAACTAATTATATAATTACAATGAAATGTCGAGAACCAACTTACTTCTTTTAAAAGATGGAACCTATTTTCTACTCATTTAATAGATTGGACCAATGGTGAAAATTTCCCCTTTATAAATATCTACCTTATGCCTTCACCAATTCTCACACAAAATTTCCTCTGTGAAACAATTTTTTCCTGAATACCATGACAACACTGGGAGGCGTTCGTCCGAGTGGAGGATCACAGAACAGCCTTGAGATCGATGATCTTGCCCGATTTGCCGTCAATGAACACAACGCAAAAAAGGTCTCTCTCTCTCTCTCTCTCTCTCTCGTATTTTTATTTTCTCTCTCCATGTGAGAGGATGTGCGGGACCGAGTAAACCAAAGTGTAGACAAGAGGGTACAAGTAGCATGGTCCTTTGTTTTATTGGCATTTCAGAATTTTTACTTTATTTTTTGTGGGTATTTTATGATTTAATTTTCTGTGTTTGAAGAATATTATATCATGTTTTGAGTAATGTGATTTCGAAGCCTATTCGGCGATATTTAAATTATTTTACTGCAATGGTATTTTGTGAAGGCTCTAATGGAAAAGAAAAAGAATACGAGATGAAGTTTATGGGAATTAGAAAGATTGCAATTCAGAAATCTTCTGTTTGTTGTATTGTTTTTGTTCGCGTTGAAGATCTTTAGGCGCCTCACGTCATCTTCGTGAACCTAAAACTTCAAACGGAACATGCGAGATTTGACAGCGTGCCACCCGAATAGGTAGTTAAAGGCTCTCTGATTCTTAAGTCATTGTGTTTATTGTGGAAGGACATGAATTCTACAAAGTTAATTAGTCGGATTTTAAGTTTTGTGCAACTTTTCTGTGGACTGTGTTGAGTGTAACCTTACAATAGATAGGAGTAATCAGGTTATGTTAGAGATCATGCTTCTGCAATAGAAGAGTGGCTATTCCTGGAGTTGGTAGCCTAGCCTATCACATCCCTGGACTTCGAGATGTGCCATAACTAGGTCAGGTGCGAGCTACTGCGCCTGTTTGGCAATTGTCTTCCAATGCTGAGCATCAGGGATACAAAATAGCAAGCTGTGCCCTGGATTCCACGCTTCCTAGGGTGGCCTTGGGCAGGAGAGTTGTCTCGGTTTGTAAGCGCCAAGGTGTCACTCGACTGGCTATTGCCTTCAGGACAATCTCTGGTGATTGTCACGTTGCATTCGTGTGGATCCTATAGTTCCACGTGTCATGTGGTATATGCTGCAGCAATTTTTCATTTTTATTTTTTTTTCAAATGCCACATGTGCCTAGGTGGGGGGATTGGCAAACCTGTATAGATTAGATAATTCCAAACCTTAGAGAAAGGGAGGCTTTTGTAAGAACAATACAGAAATTTGCGAATTTGTAAACTTGAAGGTACTACCTTCATTGCAGAGATGGAAGCAAAACTTAAAATGAAGAATTAATATCATGTAGCAGACCTTCATTCCTTATATGTAATATAAGTAAGCAGAAATCTTGTCCATTCCTATTATCCCAAAATCATCCGCCCTTGTACCAGGCTGATTCAGCGACGGGTTCTCCTTATCAGTATGCACATTTAAACTGTTTAGAAAGTTGGATTCAATTTTTATTACTGATTTGATTTAAATTTTGTTTTTCTGGTGTTTATATGGTTTCAGAATGCCCTTTTGGAATTTAAGAAGGTCGCAAATGTGAAGGAGCAGGTGGTGGCTGGAACAATGTACCACATAACCCTGGAGGCTTCAGATGGTGGCAAGAATAAAGTATATGAAGCCAAAGTGTGGGTGAAGCCATGGATGAACTTCAAGGAAGTACAAGAGTTTAAGCATGTCGGTGATGCTTAGTTTGCATCATTTATCAGTAAATAATGTGGTGGTTTGTTAAAATAAACTATACAGTTCTACAACTGTTCTGGCAAGAATGGAAACTGAGACATTGAGATACGAATTTACTGGAAACGACTATTTTCAATCTTGTTCCGGATTTTGAATCTTGATTATTAAACACCATTATTGTATGCATATTATGTTGAACTCAGGAAAAAAAAATTCTTAATCATGTCTACTCCAGCACGCCTTGAGTCTAGTTCGTTCAAAAGATATATGAAGTTTGCAACGTTTTTTTTCCCCCCGTACACTTCAAATTTGATGCTTACAAGTCATGAGGCGATGGGATCAATTAAGTATTTTGGATTTCCTCCATTTGAAATTTGATTTGGTTCGGATGGCGCAAATTTTGTTTCTTGCATAGCTATTTTAATTAGCTTCAGTGCAGAAAAGTTGTCAAAGTTTGTTACTCCCATTTTCACATAACCTTTTAAGACCTCAAAACAGCTAGTCTCCAACAGTAGATCTTCAGACGTGCCAATAATGAAGAAAACATCTACAGATCTTTCTCGTGGAATATGGAAATTTATAACATATTTTAAGCTAATTCACAAGCTGTGACCTAATACAAAAAATACCAAGCAGCTGTAACCATTTCAATGAAATTATAATCTTGCACAATGACCTAGATCCGAGGTCAAATGTCTCTCCTGTACAGTTTAGCTCATGTTGCTACATACGAAATTAAGAGGACACGACCTGGATCCTGCAACAAAAGGTGAAAGCTGGTAATAGATGATGGTATCCTCTCTTTCCAGATAACACATACAAACAGACCAGCCACGTTTCTTTGTTAGCCAACTTGAGAATGCCAAAACAACAAATAAGTTGCCGCAAGATTAAACAGTGCAAAAGTTAAGGAAAAGCAGCTCCACAAGCAGCCACTGGGGGATTGCGAAGCAGCTGCAAATTCAACCGATTTTTCATATGTCATGGGCAGAAAACAAGGAATTAACAGAAAACAATAGTAAGATAAGACAGGAGATGGTAAGAGAAAATCAATATTTTCCCAAATTCTAGGTGAAAATTGAAGTCTCTATTGGTCTTGCTCTTGGTTAGCCTTATAGAATCATATAGTACAAAATCCTATATGATCTTACAAGGAAACTCCGCATCTCATCCCAAACTAATTTTGTTCTACTTTGTTGTCTCCTACTGTCTCTAATCTCCTACCAGCTAGTTAACAACATATATAAACATCTGATGCATAGCAAATTGTTTGAAGACAAAATCCCAGACCAGTATGAGGTAGGATTGCTTAGTACTTCACAAAATAGCAGGATCATGTTCTATTATTCTTCCTCATCATAATCTTCTTCTTCCTCATCTATCCTCCTATTGATATTGGCAAGTTGAATAGGATCGATCGTCATCCCTTCCACATCATCGAGGGACCAACCAGGAATTTCTTCGTGCTTCATTTCAAGAGCTGCATTTGGCCTTGAGTTAGAAGTGCCTCCAGCCAGTACTGGGGTGGAATTCCCATTCTCATTTAAGTCCACATTGAGATCGAAATTTCTGGCTGATATATCTGCATTCTTCCCACCCAAACTGCTAGAATCTGCAGGACCTGCAAAATTGTCCAGCTTTTCAAGATTTTCATTTTGCTTCTCATCATTCTGGGGAGAAACATCTGGGTCGTCTTCAAATTTCTCATCCTGAGTATTCGATTCTCTCTCTAGAGTGTGACTACCTTTGCTTCTACCCCGACCCCGACCTCGACCCCTACCCCTACCCCTACCTCTTCCCCTAACTCTCCCACCAGTGCTGGTGTGGCCGGTCTCAGGCTGCAAACAAAGAAAAGGTCCATTAATCATAAGTTTACATCAACTTTTCTACACCTCCTTTATCCTAGGAAGGGTTTTTGGAGAGGAATAAAAAGAATACTGTTTCGATAAAAATCACCAACCCTAATATCTTTCTAAAGAAAAACATCAGTATGATGCATTATTATCTTTTTTCTTAAAATAGTAACAGCCGATACTACCAAAATCTTAACACATTACTTCTAAGAACATTAAGAATACCATCTCATCTGGACAATTCTAATAGTAATTGCATTTTATATCAGTTTGTGATACATTTGTTCGAACTCGGGTTTGAAGAGAAGATTATTGGTTAATCTTGACAATATGCAGAGAGTGATTACATACTGACTGTCTTTGGATATTCTTTCTACTTTTCAATGCAAACCTGATGAAAAGTTAGCATAGGAGGAGAAATAAACGTGTCTACTATGGTAGAAGCAAACCAAGTTCAAGGTTCCTTCTTTCACTCAAGTTACTTAGTCTTTTCAAAATGTTTTTAAGGAAAAGCTAAAGTGATATTCTATTAGATGTCGTAGTTAAATATATATAATGTCATAGAAATTAGCTTACCACGTGGATTCTTTTAGACTCATCATCAGTGCCATTGTCTTCGTCTTCTGAGATCCTCCTGCATGAAAAAAGTTTTAATGATGCTAATTTCCACGTCTAAAATTTTACCAAAAAAATAAAACAAGAATCATACAAAAGTTCCATACCTTTTTTTGGTAGCAGATCTATCATCAGCAGAAGCTTCTGAACCGCCTAAATCTGGAACCCTACTTACAGTGTCCTTCAGGAAATCAAACACGTTAAAGCTCTGTACACATTGCTTCCTGAGGATGAGAGGAAGGAAAGAGTAGATTATCACAAGCGTAGCCCTTGGACAAGTCAATGTGTGAATAAATAGACAATACAACATTCAGACCAAATAAACAACAGAAAGTTTCAAAGGAACTTACAAATGCAAAGAATTCACAGTTTTTGCTCCCCGTTTTAGGGTAATCTCATAAGTCCTGTCACAAAGATCTTGCAAAAATAGTTCCAAAGCTTTAGCTGCATATGAATAAACACAGGAAGATCTGGTTGGCATCAAGCCATTAAGCAGGACAAGTTATTGATCATGACAAGAGAAATAAAAAAGAAGGCTATAAGGATAACAATGGAATAAACAATTTGAACGAAAAAAAAAGGGGGGGGAGAGAGAGAAACAAGAGCTGGACCACAGGAATGACATACAAACTAAAACCGGTACAGCCATCGCAATCTTCCCTACATCCTCATCAGCTTGCATAATCTTCTTGATTCGAGACTGCAATGATAACAAGAGAAGACTATTCATCTAAGCATTATCAAACATCCAAATTTCTCAACAAATACAGACTTTAATGGCAAAACAGTGAGTTAAAATTTTACCCATTATAAGTTAAATTCTATAATAAATATTGATCGTAGACCTCGTTTGTTAAAAACAATATTGCTAAAATAAATAATAATCGAGAACACACTCTCGCAGCCCAAAAGCTAAAATAATGGCATGTTTAGATGGAAGAAGAGCTTAATCTCCTTAGCCTTAGGAAATACAATATTGCTGCTCATTTTCAGATTCTTGTATGCAGATTTACCATAGTTCTCAAATCATGTCAAAGGTTTATGACAGTAACATAGTATATTTCAAATTCAACACAGAGCTAATAATTGAGTAGATTAATTAAAACAAATGAATAAAAGAACAAAATAATTCATGAGAAACATAATGTGTCACATAATGAGGGCCCATTTGGCTCAGATTATCAATTTTGAAGAATGGTTAATGATAATGAATTTTCAAGACTCTCACTTCGTAAATAATCCATTCTATTATGCTGGTCAACCACATCGTAAATCTTAAGCTATCTAACCACCTGCAGATTCCTTTATTCTCTTTTTCCATTTTCTCCACTCATCTGAACACTCGTGACAACTCCACAAATGCACACACTAATCTCGAAACCTATATCTCACTACATCAACGTACAGAGCCAGCCCTCAGAAATCCATAATTTTAAGGCAATGGCAACCACGTAATAAAAAATAAGCACTCCAACATACAATTCATCTTCCACTTAGGCATTTTTATGACAAATTCGTTTCAGAAAGATTTTTTTTTCACATTACTATGATATTTTTCAAAAAATAAAAAATAAAAAAAATCGACTATTATTTAGCAAAGTTTGGGTTATATTATTTTCTAATTAAACATCAAAAGGTCGAAACACAACACCACGCAATATTAGAAAAACAAAATCACAATACAAATACATACACACACATATATATGCGTGAATCGATACAAATATATACACACACATATATAGAAAGAACAAAAAAAAAAGAGTGTGAGAAGATTGACTTACAGCAGGAAAGCGGGTGGCGAGCTTCTTCCTCATGGCGACAAGCAATCAACAACTTCAATCACACAAACCCTAGCATATGCAAACCCTAATACGAATATACATACATGTAAATATATGTATATAAAGGGGAAAATTCCACAATTTGCCCACAAAAAAATCGTATTTCGTTGCGAACTTTAATTTCAGAAGGATATTAAAAATTAAAAGAAATGGATAATTTTTTGGCAGATTCGCTTTTGGTGGACCGTGGATAAGTACTTTTACAGAGTCCAAGGCCAACATTGACTTATTTCCTGGATTTAAATTTAAATTTTTTTAATTTTTTAACCTTTTCATTTTTTACAATTTTGGGCCACTTTGTTGTAGGTTAGATACATGAATAATGTTATTTATAGTGAAAATTATCGATAATAATTCTACGTGCCATACACGTGGCAATTTGTGATATACGATTATCGATAATTTTCGCTATAAATAACATTATTTTAGATGTATGTACCGATTTGTCTTGCTCAATTATATATGTTCATAAGGATTTATTTAGCCATAATCAATGTGTTAATTCCTTTTAAATCAAAACAGTTTAATCATATGGTATTACTTCAAATTCAAGGATGCATGACTACATTTTATAGTTTAATTTGGTTCAAATTCACATTAAGCACACAATTGTAATTGAAGGTCATGGTTCTTTTGGGAATGAAAATGGAGATGGCAGAGATAGAATGCAATCGGAAATTGAGTATGTTTTATTGGAGGTGTGATGCATATCTGGAGAATGTAGTGGCGGAGATTGTATCAACGGTGGCGGTGGAGGAAATAGGCGATAACAATGGTGGTGATTTTGGTGGATGAAATAGGTGGCGAAGGAGGTGTGACATAGTATGGAGGTGGTGGGGTGACGGCACGCAATGCTAGCGTAACAATATTTGTTACATGTTGTGGTGATGATGATTATATTACTATAAATGTTACAAGTTGTGGGGTTGATTGTAGGGTGTAACATTGAATGTTTAGGGGATGGCGGCGATGTCAACAGTAGTGATGACGGTGGAAATATGCTACTATAAGTATGAGTAAAATATTGTGTTATAAGTGATAGTGGTGATGGCGAAGGTTGCAAATGGGGTTTGTAAAATGTGTGTAATACTATTTTACATAATGTAGAGCATCGTGTTACCAAGTTTATTATGAAATAATTAAAGTATGAGATCAGCAAACTTTTTGAAGATATTTATGAACTGTTTCTTTAATTTTTTGGGTCAATCTTTACAAAATTGAACTCGTAGGTTTGCCCGGCCGTCAATTAGACGGGGACCATTCGTCGTTGAGAGTGTTGAGAAATAGCATTCTCGTCAAGTGTTTTATGAAAAATATTTTGCACGACGCACCATGTATATAGTATTAAATATGCTATACATATAATAAAAGTTTACAAGTAATGTATTCCAATACCAAAAAGTAAGGTACACGTAAATAAGAAATATTAGAACTTGTATAATACCTAAATTATTGCACATTGTATGAAAATCTTGTCTTGTAAATTTTTTCCATTTCTCAAGAAACTTGATGAATCTATTATTAGCTAATTATAATTTTTAAAAGTACGATGTTAAGAGTGTGTTTGGTGTGGATTAAAATCACATTTTTAATAGATTGTGATAGAAATTTTTGAAATGTGTGGTTGAAAAGTTGTGGAACTCATGAAAGATGTGGTTGATATTGATTGTTCTTTGACTTATATTAAAATTAGATTTTAATCCGGCACAGACAGGCTCCAAATGTGGGTCAGAGATAAGTTTTGTTTTACTTGAAAAGGTGATTACTTACTATTTTGTTTCAATCACATGATACATTTTCCATTTCTGGAAGAAATTCTTCTATAATGACACAATACATTACCATGTCCATTTTTAAAGGTCGAACCCCAATCTTGAGGGCTTCTCACCCTCCCCTCCCCTAGAACATCGTCGATGAGGTAAATCGCGGGATGTGCTTCAGCAAGCTAGGGAACAAGAGCTACTGTACTGGTGCCCACAAAGAGTCCAATTCCAAATCTTGTTAGAGACAGAAATCGAACCATCACACTGCGACTGCCAACTCAGCTGAGACTACCTTACTCACGTCCTTTGCACCACTGAGCTATGCCGGGAGGCACCATGTCCATTGTTAATCATCTTACACTAGTGCTGCAAAGCCAAAAAAGAAATATAAAAAAGAGAGAAAAGTTTCAATAACGTACACATTAAAATCTTTCCATGTAACACGATATTATGCCTAACATTCAATATTCGAGTCGTTCACTTTTCAACTCTTGTTTACAGAAAAGTTAAATATTTATTTCAAATACTAATTCACAACTAATTAACTTATTATTGACATATTTCGCGAGACTCACCGTTTCTATTTCATTTTTCTCTCAAGCAAACACTTAATTAATCTAATATCCCAAAGTGAAAAATAAATAAAAATAAACCATAATCCTCGTATATTACAATTTCAATTGTAAAAGTTGTTTTATTTATTCATAATTTATTGTCTCATTCGCATATTTGTCCTCAACTTTTAAAAAGGAGTAAATTGATCTCAACTTTTCCATGTAGTTGCTCGAATAATCACCTAGACCAAACAAGTCCTCCCTTGACCTTTATATCATGCCCCCGGTTGGCCCCCATTATTTGGTATTATAATTTTCAGAATGGTTTTTTTTTTTTGAAGAATGAGTAGGTGAAAAAAAATCGATTTACGAGCAATATTAATGGGGTCAAATGGGGGACATATGTCCCAAAGTACACTCCATTTTAGGAGAATGCGTGGAGTGATCTCGAGCCTGTTTGACAACCATTATTTTTCGGAAAATAATGTTTTGAATAGTGATTTTTAGTAGAATGCATGGTTAAAAAGTATGAAAAATTTTGAGTTTACATACATAATATTTTATTGCTTGAACGTGTAGTTAAAAATGAACATATAAAAAAAAAGTTTTCAAATAATGGTTATCAAACAAATACTAAATATGATTTATCTTTCCTAGTGGAGGTATAGTGGGAATCTCAAGGAGCACATGTTGACTTCATAAGAGAAAAAGATAAAATCTAAGAACACACAATTCAAATAAAAATAACCTCAATCTATAGTCGAAAAAAATGAAAACATTTTAAAGATTCGTTAAATTGTCACGTGATTCTCATGTTTTCATGACTTCGTGAACTATCCAAGTTGAGATGTAGAGCTTAACTTCATAAAGTTGAGCATTTAAAATGATTTAATAAAAGACTCGACACTCTCTCATTTAGAATTTGAGTTGCAGAACTTTATCTTCAGAAAGTTGAAGATTTGAAAATCATGCAACGATTTAATAAACAACCAAACACTCTCTCATGATTTGAGATGCAAAATCATCTTTGTAAAGTTGAAAATTCAAAAACCATGTAACGATTAAATAAAAACTTAATAATATCTCGATAAGTAGTTGAGATGCAAAACATTCCTCCGTAAAAGTTGAACATTCGAAAACTATTTGAAGATTTAATTAAGATTTGACACAGTCTCGCTGAAAATTTGAGATGCAGAACTTATTTTCATAAAGTTAAAACTTTAGGAAATTATGTGGCGATTTAGTAGAAATTTGACACTCCCTTGCTCGGGTTGATTACACATAACACAATTTTTTTGGATAAGGTAAGTGTATTATATCCAAAGTGTAAAAATAAAATACATGATCATTAGGGGATACCCCAGAAAAACTAGACTAGGAATTTATGTCTTCCGAGCACCAACAACAGTAACATAGATTAGATCTCATAACCTATTCACGAAAATAGAAAATATTCGCAGAAAAACC
>CAIGRR010496366.1:0-14905 GCA_903798365.1 Fraxinus sp. 1973-6204 | reverse complement strand
AAGCTTATCGAAAACCTCATTGTAGACGACCCTCCTCTAATGGATTTCGAGCCCTTCGTACTTAGCCATTTCATGAAAGTGGTCCATGTAGTCATGCACTGCTTCCACCTTAGCCTTCTTGAGTTGATCGCCAAAAGTAGCGACTTCAGCAGTAAGCTCGGTGACACGAGCTTTCAACTCCCCTTTTTCTTCATTAGCGGCCTCTAGAGCTGTTGAGGCACTCTTTTGCAAGTTATCCAAGTTTTCTACCCTTTTGGTCATAGCATTCACCTCGGCTTTACAAAGANTTTCAACTCCCCTTTTTCTTCATTAGCGGCCTCTAGAGCTGTTGAGGCACTCTTTTGCAAGTTATCCAAGTTTTCTACCCTTTTGGTCATAGCATTCACCTCGGCTTTACAAAGATGAGCCTCTTCCTTTAAGGCCTCGTTTTCCTTCGAAAGTGCTTCCACCTTGGACATGGTAATAATCTTGAACAAGCCCTTGCATTCGCTTCACCTCCATTTGAGCATTAATCATAAAGCTTTGAGAGCGAGCCTGCAATGCAAGCCCAACTTCCATTGGGTCAGCCACATCACAACTTTTAGCGTAGGTCTAGTACTTGTCATTCTAATACTTGTGGCTAAGCCTCACTGCCCTTTGAGCCTCAATGGGAAGCATCTTCATAACTGTAGGGACGATCTCGTCTGACCTCCCTTCCAAGAAGTTCTGGGCCTTTCCTCACCGAGAACACTCGCTTCAGCACCCTTCCTCTTTTTCCTCAGTAAGTTAGCCCATTCTTCGACTGACTCTTCAGCCTTAACCACCTTCAAAGCGGAGATGGGCTCATTATGAATAGGACGAGCCAACGATTCATCTAGGGTGGATTGGCGTTTAGGTAGGGGAGGGGGCCCAATGTTCTTGGAAAGAACGAGTTTTCTTTTCAAGGGCTTGATCTTAAAGGCCTTGCCCTCCCCATTTTCTTTCTCCTTTTCCTTATCCTTTTCCCTCGGTTTCGATGGAGGAGGCAAGGGGTTCGCCTTTGAAAGGCGGGCCAGCTCATCCCTCTGGTTTTTATAAGTAGTCGAACTACTACTTAAGGGCTTCTTCCTTTGAGCCTCCCCGAGGCTCCTCAGTTGGAAAAGGTTGGGTTTCACCTTCTCCCTGTTGTCATGCTGACCTGTAAACAAAGAGGAAGTTAGGGGAGACTACGATGAAAGGATTTTATTAACGAAGCCGAACCGATTATTACCTTTTGTAGCCATTAATTAGTGGATTACAAATAGGGTCTGCTTAGCGACAACATTCTTGAAGTGCCTCCTATCGATAGCCAACGTGTAAATAGCACTTACTGCAGCCCACTCAGATAGTTCGAGCCGGAATCAATCAATCGCAGTTGCAACGTTGAGGAATGTCAGTTCAGTATTAAACAAAAAAACAGCATATGAGGAACAATTAACAAATAAGGTTCGACTCACTATACTCATGGTACTGGGTCGGTACAGTAATCTGTGGGACCACATCCCCTTCAACAGTCTGCTAGCGACACCTTACCCAAAACCAAGAAGACTTCCAATTTTTTATGGAGGTAGGGGTACCCCAGACGGAGGGTGAATGTGAACCCAGGGGTTCATACAATACCACCCTTTACAGTCACTATCCCTTTTGAAAACTCGGGGTTGAAAAAGCATTTGGAAAACATGGGGAGGCATATTCTCGCCAAACGTGACCTCCTTCCAGAGAAGGAAGGCCCCAACCAGTTGGCTCCATGCGTTAGGCACTAATTTGGTTGGGGCTAGGTTGTATTGCTTAAGGATAAACCTAAAAAATAGGTACAGGGACGATCTCAACCCACCAGCCAAAATCGCATCGTTCACTGCTACGCATCCCTCCCTGTGAAATCAAGCCCTCTCTTCTTGGGTCGAAAGGAGCAATTCTACGTCATCAAGAATCCTATATGTCTCCTTGAAGGCCTCTAGTTCTCCATCATTTATATTAGTTGGCCATAAAGAGGTCCCCCCACCTAATGCTACTATCAGTATGGTCCTCAAGGGTCACCACTATACTATGGGAACCCCCCATTGCTTCCATAATCCTTTCGGTAGGAATCACCAGAGGTATCCCAGCCTCTGTACATATTAGGACCATATCTGCCTCGAAAGGGCCCTCACCATCACTCATCTTCGACGAAGAAGCCATTAAAAATCATGAAGAAAAGAAAAGAGTGCCTCAATATGGGAAAATACTTACACATACTCTAAAAACCTAAACCTTCGAGAATCTAGAAGTAAAGAGACACAACCAATCGCCAACAACTACAAGGATGATGGCTTCGAACGTAGGAAGGTTTCAAACACTTGGCTTCGTAGGATTTCAGAAAGTGGAAAAAGATGAAAAGGTGGATTATCAAATCCTTATGTAGGCTTGGCGGACGAATCCCCACCGTCGGATATTTATATGAATTGATCTGGGCCCGCCACCTGTAACCTCACCATCGACGTAGAAACCAAAAAGCGCCCATTTAGGTTTAAATAAAGGGTCCAAATTAGCCCGTGCAACCCACGCATCCAAAATTCCCGTGCACCTAGACAAAAGTGAGAAACCATCATCATTGCGCATTAAATGCGCACATCGCTCAAACTTTGGGAATGACTAGAATATCCAGCTGTCGCCCATTGGGAACTAGCAATTACCAAAACACCTAAGTGGATCGGCTGGGGAACCCCGATAACATATAAGAGTTCGGCCATTCAGCAAAAGTCACCTCTTCTAGATGCGGTTCGTCCACATACAAAGGTTTCGTGTCCACGCCTCGCCAAATCCGTAGGAAATCACCTTTATTGAATGCAAGATAGGTTGCTCCACGATAATTTAGTAGGGGATGAAAAAGAGCCTGCCTCATCCCCATCGAACCTACAGTTCAAAGTCCAAGCATCATATAAATAATCATACCTAAACTTAGAGGACTGATGTTACTCATATAAATAATCGTAAAATAGATGCGCCACGTGACGAGCTGATGGATACCAGTAGGGACAGGGGCCGTTGGATCTACCACCATCGCATGGACCCTAATTACCCACAATTCTATATAAAAACCCATACTCCTCACAATAAAGGGTAATGCAAGTTTTACACATCCAAAGTAAACATTGGTTCTCTACTACACTCAACGATCGACCCCCTTTTTATGCACAAAACAATTATAATAGCAACCTATTTAATGTTGTGGATCATTCTCTTCATTGATTC
The DNA here is from genome assembly GCA_903798365.1 of Fraxinus sp. 1973-6204. Classification (NCBI taxonomy): domain Eukaryota; kingdom Viridiplantae; phylum Streptophyta; class Magnoliopsida; order Lamiales; family Oleaceae; genus Fraxinus; species Fraxinus sp. 1973-6204. The sequence continues at coordinate 11,677 of CAIGRR010496366.1, read as the reverse complement.
ATCAAAATAACTAGTAGTTTGACTCAAGCATATTGCAATTCGATTTACAGAGATGTCATTTTCTAGTTTTTTGTTGGCCAATTCACATGACCATTTATTGGGGTCAACAGATGATGTGACTCGTGACATAGTGATAAATTTGCATTCCTCGTAGATATTAAGGAAGATCCGCCACAGCATGGCTACTAATTAATCACTTGTTTGGTATCCATTAATATATTTTTCTCTCTTATTTTCAACCATACATTTTTCAATAAAATAATATCATATGTAAATTCAAAAAATTTCTTTATTTTTTAACCACACATTCTCCATCAAAATAATATTCTAAAATTCATTTTNCTTGTTTGGTATCCATTAATATATTTTTCTCTCTTATTTTCAACCATACATTTTTCAATAAAATAATATCATATGTAAATTCAAAAAATTTCTTTATTCTTTAACTACACATTCTTCACCAAATCATTATTCTAAAATGCATTTTTTTGAAAAAGGGGGGGGGGGGGTGGTGTTGAAACATGGCATAAATATCAGTTGGGCAAAATTTATAAATCATATATACTTGGTCAAACATTATTTCCTACAACACATTTCAATGAAATCACAATTGCTACATATTTGCAAAAGTACATTAAATTTGACACTATGGATGACGATGTTTGACGTGTCACCAATTTGTACCATTGATTTTAATGCTTATTCAAATTAATGACACAATTTTTCACACATCACACAATGGTATCCATAATATTATCCAAGAATATGCTACTAGCGTAATTCCAATTACAATCACTTATTCACCATGTATTTCTATTTATATATAAATTAAAACATTTATAAATTCTTCCAAACAAAGGTTAAGTAATTTTCATCGATTCGGGAGACGGTCGATGACGAAGTAATAAATTCTAAATCAAATTGAAGTTCAATTACCTAAATGAATCTAAACTAAACTTCAGTAGCCCATTTGAAACACATCAAGTGTGATGACCTAATGAAATTTGGGTTAAATCCACCAATAACCATTGTACTTTATACTTAGTGTCATTATGGTTACTCAAATTGATTTTGATTTATCATGATTATTGTACTTTATATTTAGTGTCACCATAACCACCCAAATTGATTTTGATTCATCATAATCACCCAACTTTATAAAACGTTTCAATCAAGACAGATGATTATTATCACAAAAAAAAAAACATATACACACATCCAAACTAAAAAAAAAGTTAAATAAAAAAATATACAAGAAAAAATCCACTAACCCACATTTAAAAACTATTTAATATAAATCAAACCCAAATGAAGAGAAAAAAAATATTTCTGTTTTCATATATATATTTTTTAATTTTTTAATTTGTTGTAATGATTGCCAAGTTGTGTTTCTTTTATATTTGTTTCTGATTCTCTCTCTTTTTTTTTGTTATGGTAATTGTGTGACTTTTTTAGTTTGTGTGTGTATGTATTTTTTTTTTCGTTGTGGCAATAATCGAACGGTTTGACTGAAACGTTATTTGAAGTTGGACGATCATGAAAAATCAAAATCAATTTGGGTAACAATAGCGAGACTAAATATAAAGTAAAGTATCCATGGTGAATCAAATCAATTTCGATGGCCATGATGATACAAAATATAAAGTACAATGGCTATTAGTAGATTTAACACATTGCTCCCGATGCATATGATATCTCTTTCTAAGAACGTCTCCAATGCTAATGTAGATTGAACCCCTATTTGAGTCCCTTTTTATGTATGCAAATGTGTTTTGGAATAATGATTTCTTGGAGAATGTATGGTTAAAAAATAAGAAAATCTTCAATTTACGTGTAAATTTATTTTACGGGAGAATATGTGGTTGAAAATGAATTTTTGAAAAAAAGATGAGGTCACACATAGGCTGAATTTAGAAAGTTGATACTTAAAACTATAGGCAATATTCACAAAGTTTTTTTTTTTTCTCAAACGAAACATATCTAGGACTATGTCTACTTGATGTTGCAAGAAAAAAAAAAAGTAGTCGTTGTGAAGATGAATATGTCTAGATGTAGAGGTTCTTCTAGTTTCTCTTCCTTATGTCTTACTTTTCCTCTTTCTAAAATTGAATTTTCAGACAATAACTTAATCATCTATTCATTAGACATTAATATAACATTCCATTTACATGCTAGTAGGATGGAAATCTATAGATTGCATTTGAGATGCTCTAATACTTTCCTTTCATCGTGGATTATATTATTAAAGGAAAAAGTAAACATGTAGTTAGGGTGGCGATGAAATCTAGTTAGCTACTTGAAGAGATGTCATGGATTTCTGGCCTACTGGCTTGGCTTTTATAGCTGATGGCACAAAGTTCGGTTCCTCACATTTCTCTTTTGCCTCTTTTTTTTTTTGTCGACGTATGAACCCACAGCCGCTACCCATGAGTGCGCACTGGGTAAATCTCGCTCCATGTGCAGTAGCCTGCAAACCACATAAGAGAGATAAACCGCACTAGGCAAGCCCGGTGCAACGGGTTCGATCGAGGAAGTGTTGGCAAGTGATTCGAACTCATGATCTTGGATATCCGCGTTCACCTGCTCCTCCAACTCAACCATCCCCGAAGGAGTTCTCTTTTTGCCTCTTTTGGTCCACCCTAATGTGGATCGAGCCAAGAAAAGCCTAGTCGAGCTTATGGAATGTGAATAATGTTATTTAGTAACACTCGTGTCAAAATACCAATTTAGGTGACAATAATGTGGCATTAAATGAAATATCCAATTAATAGTCACTTCATTTTACTTTTTATTGATCATATTATATAATGTCATTATAGATTGGTGTTCTAGTACCAGTGCTTCTGCTTTGACCACGAATGTCGTCGATGTTGTGAAGGATTGGTTGTTTATTGCTTTTTCATGGTCTGTGATTAAGGATACAGAGACTCCGATGAGCTTAATATGGTCTAGGTTGGGCAATTTTTGGGTGTTGCATACTACAATCATTTGAATTTACAAGCGCTGAAGGCCAAGGAGGCGCAGGAGAAGGTACAATCAGCCAGTGATGAGGTTGGGAAATTGCTGAGGTGGCTGTGGTGGATGGTGGTTATGGTGGCAGATTTAGCGGTTGTGTGGTGGTGGTGTGGTGCAGGTGGCGGCGGTGGTGGTTAGGGTGATGTTGTGGCAACAGCGACATAGGTGGTTTTTGTGGTAGTGTGGTGTAGGTGGCGATGGTGGTAGTTGCGGCGACGATGGTGTGATGCAGGCATTGGTTGGGGTGACATTAAACTTAAAACACCTTAAACGTATTTTCACTGCTTTGGAAAATCGAAACAGAAAATGGCTCGAAAACGGTAAAGAGAATATGCCCTTAATTTTGCATGTTCTTTGACTATTTAGGAGAAAACTAGGTATTGGACAAGAACTATGAAAATGAATAAGTTTTTGTTAAAAATTATCGATGTTGGCTGGATTATGGATTTTGAAGACCAATGTATCAAATTTAGAAGTTGTAATGCTTAAAATATAATATTGAATTACTTGGGTTGAAAACGAAATTGAATAAGAGGACCAAACTTCAAGGGAATGGAAAGATATTGACTCTTGTGACGACAAGGGTCTATTTCTGATTGCAACAAATTTCAATTCCAATAGCTACTCATGGCCATTTTTGGGACCCAAAAAACTGATTTTCTAATTCGACTCAAAATTCAGTTTTAAAACATTACGAGACACGAATTTCAACCTAATTAGAGGACTATAAATTTGTTTTATTCACTCTTTTCATAGGAAGAACAATCATAAGTTCTCAAGATTTGTGGTTAGAATTTTGGATTTGAAGGTGGAATACCATCCATTGTCGGGATATCTACAGTAATCACAGAAAAAGTTGAAGAAACATTGTTTGGATTCAGGTGACGAAGAACAACAATAACTCAAATTTCTTCTCTCTTTATTCTTGGTAATTGAAACCAATGATTTTCCTTATCTTTTATTTGTTAAATTCCAAAATTATGAGTGAGTAATTATTTAATTGTTAGGATGAATGATGAAGCTTAAGTTATTAATGTTAACTTAATTCAAAATTAACCTGGTAATTTTACGTGTGTTAATTGCTCATTTTGTGCTTAATTAAATTCAATTTCTTTTTTACCACTTGATGAATTTAATGATGGTATTGATTCTGAAAGATGGTATAGTTGTCTGGCTGAACATGTGACATAGGTGTTGATAAGAGATCGAAATATACTCTTACGATTTACGCAATCTTGATTGAATGCCTACAAATATTATGTTAGAATTTAGATAGAATATAGTAAATTTATGCATGTAAATATGGCTAGTTTTACTCGATATATAACTAGTTAAATTAGTTACTTCTCACAATATCGTATACTTGCGATTTAGGTGAACAAGTTTTTGGTATCGTTTTGGGACTATTTTATTTATATTAATTTTTGTTATTAATTCTAGCCTCGATTTAAATTTTCTTGACTTCTCTTTTTATGGTTTCCTCGCATGAAAACTTTGAGATACAGTGATATCTTTCCCTTTGATCCGAAAATCAAATGAACATTCAGATAGAGACATAAACAACAATAAGAAAACCAAATAGTTGAACTTGCAAGAGAAGCTGCCAACCAGGCAACTCTTTGTACCACTTGTTATGCCAAATCAATCAAGCTTTGTATATCGATTTACGCTAAGTGTACATCTTAGTGTAAACTCAGGATGACACTCCATTGTGAGAGGGGAGTCAGACAGGGTGTACACTATCATGACTTTTGTATATCCTCCATTTGAAGAATCGAACTTTAAACTCCGGGCAGATATCACTCTACTATTTCAGAATGGACTATCACTTTATGGGAAGGTACATGAAAATCCACACATGCATGTTTCTCTCTTTTTGAACATGAACTAAAATTACAACTTTTGTAGTATGTCCGACAAAACAATCAAGTGAAGACTCTTCCCACATATTCTTCGTGATGGAGTAAGAGAATTGTTAGATTTACTACCAAGAGGAGGCACTTGAACTTGGTATGATCTCACATATAAATTTCTCTCAATAGTACTTTCTTCTATCAAAGTAACTAAATTGAAGCATGAGATCTCAATATTTCAGCAGGCTGATTTACAATGTTTTTGTTGTTAGGTTTTTGTTGATTTTGTAATTGGCAAATTTTGTGAACAAAATGACTTAATTTGATATATTGTAATAGTTCAAGGAGTAATGTGAAATTTGCTTAAAAGTTAGTTAAATAGATCTAAGTTTCGAGTTTGGAACAAGGAGGAAAACAGCGCGGATTTTCACTGAACTTTCGCCAATAGTTGGCTCAAGCTGCAAAAGCAGAAACATCGTCGTTATACCGTCGCCCCTCCTTCGCTCGAGCGACACCCTGTCGATCGACTGTCGCTGGCCCTTCGCTCGAATGGTAGCTTTATACTGAAAATTTTTATTTCGCATTTTAAAGGCTTTTTTCCTGGCTCATATGTTTTCTACCCTACCTATAAATTTCGGAAGTCATTCTGTATGAAATTCTAAGGTTGATTATTGAGAGAGAAAGTCTAGAGAGTGAAACCTCCACATTATTACTTTCAACCTTCATCTTGTATGAGATCGTCTGAGAGAAAAACATCAAATTCACATCCAAATATCAAAAACCATACTTCCTACATATCTGTCAGAGGTGCTGAAGATCGAGTAAGGCGGTTGGAGTTCCAGTATGTGAAGAATGGGTTGTTCTTCATGATCCACAGGAGACAGGCGATTCTACCGAGCTAGGGGCTGTTGCAGGATAACGAAGTTCTAGGAAAGCGTTGATAATTGCAGCTAGAATTGGTGTAGGAGAGCACAGAATTCAGGAGATCTATCATAATTGCAGTCATGAGATTAGATAGTTCGTGTCGTTGTCTAGTCTGGTAGACTGTAAGTATAGAATCGTTTATAGTAGATTGATTGACAAAGTGCCCAGAGTTTTTTTCGATTAGATTTCTCCGTGACCAATTCTTGTGTTCTTTACTGCTTGTTTATTTATTGTTTATGACATGCAAACTGCGGTAATTCAACATAGGATAACTTGATTTGCATGATTGACCATCTAGATAAGAATTAAAAGTGACTTGTTGCTATTTAATTTGTGATTGTTTTTAATTTAGTATTAAAATATCTATTCACCCCCTCTAATTATTGTTAGGGTCGAGCCTTGCTTATTTCAATTGGTATCAGAGCTTAATTTCGATTCCTGGCCATTATTTAATTTTATCTAGATGAGTAATTCTTTGTTTGTACTGCCATATTTTGATAGTAGTAATTTTGCCTACTGAAAAGTTCGAATGAGAGATTTTCTTAAGGCATTGGATGAATGTATTTGGATTTGTATGCAAAACAGGTGGACTCTATCTACAACAACTGTTAATGGTGTAGTTACACCCACTGATATTTCTCTGTGGACCAAAATAAACTTGGATGAATGTAATTGGAACAGTAAATGTCTGCATGTTTTGTTTATGGATGTGTCTCCTGAGGAATTTAGAAGAGTGTCTACGTGTGAGACAGCTAAGGAAGTTTGGGACATTTTGGAGACAACCCATGAGGGTACTAAAATTATGAAAAACTCCAAATTGCAAATGTTGACGTCTAGATATGAAGAACTTAGGATGAATGATGATGAGAGATTTGATGAGTTCTATGCTAAGTTGAACAATATTGTGAACTCTAGTTTTAATCTAGGCGAAAGGATCCCTGAGTTGAAAATCGTTCATAAGGTTCTTAGATTTCTACCTGAAAGGTTTAGACTTAAGGTAACTGCAATTGAAGAAAGTAAGGATCTAGACAGTGTTGAAGTAGAAGAACTCGTAGGATCGCTCCAAACTTATGAATTGACGTTAGCACAGCCTAAGAAACAAAAATCTATCGCCATGAAAACTGTTAGAGAAGCTGAGATCGAATCCACTGACACTAAGACCCTTAGGGACGACGAAATTGCATATTTCGTTAAAAAATTTCAGAAAGTGGTGAGGAATATGAGAAAGCCTCAGGCACAGAGTAGTGAAGTTCCTAATAAACTCTCAAAAGGTAGACGTGAGAAGAATACCTCTAGGACTCCCGGTAGTAAAACTTAATATGTCCAATACCATGAGTGCAAGGGTTATGGTCACTATAAGAATGAATGTCCTAATCTGAATTAGAGTTCGAATAAGGAAAGGCGTAAGGCTTTAGCCGTGACCATGAATGATGAAGAGTCGGATTTCAGCTCTCAGAATGAGATGTCTGATTGTGAGGATGAACGAAAGTCCATAGCCTTCACCTTGATTGCTGCAATCGAATCTGACTATGAGATTGAGAAGGGGCAAAGGGAGAACGAGAGTGAGCAGTCTGCTGAAGAGTCGGATGATGAGACGGACATTCACGAGTCATATTGTGAACTTCTTGAGGAGAGTCTCAAAATCAAGAAGGTCAACAAAGTCGTCCTGAAAAAGGTGAATGAGTTTGAACTTGAACTTGAACGTGAAAAATTGCTGAGTGACCTTCAGGACTCAACCAAAAAAGTGAGTGAGTTGAAGCTCGTCAATGAGAACTTGGAGATTAAGGTTAAATCATTAACTTCTGATCTTGATAAATCTAATTCTCAACTCCAATCATTCATGAGTGGCTCGCAAAAACCTGATAATTTACTTGGGATGAACAAACCTGCGGGTGATAGGCATAGTCTGGGCTATGTTCATAGTCATGATGCTATAGCTAGTACATCCAAGACCACGTTCCCGCTACAAACAAAGCTCGTGAGATTGCTTATCCGAAACCCAAAGGTAAGCATGTCATTGGATTGAGACCTACCTAACAGCGTAGGGTCAATCGTCCTACTGATCGGCAACAACCACCGAGCGGGTTTGAACCACATTTCATTCCCACTTGCCACCACTGTGGTGCACTGGGACACATCCAACCTAGGTGTCGTAATCGTGGGAATAGGAGTAAGAATCTGGATTTCACCAATAAGGTTGACTTTCTTGCCAATAAAGTCAGTCATTTAACTGAGATGATGACTCGACTAACTCAATCATCTTCTGCGTCTAAGAAAGTTTGGGTCAAGAGGAGCGACTTCGAAGGTCGTGAAAATAGTCGTGCTCTTCATGGTAAGGGCATTCAAATTTCGCCCTGATTTGGTGTTTAGGTGCATGTATGTGCATTTCATTGTGTCCATTTATTCATGCATGTATTCCACTTATTTTATTTTTTTTGTTTTGTTGTTTCTATTTCTTTGCATTTGTTTGCTTTAAATATGGTTTTTAAAAAAAATTTGAAAAATAGGAAAAATACAAAAAAAAAAAAAATTCTTTTTGGTAAACGACACATTATTATGATTTTAAACATGTATGTATGACCAAGTAAGCATTTTTTCTATTTTATACTGTTATTTTCATTACTTGGTTCGGTTTAATAAGGAGTATTGAGTATATGTGCCATCATGTAAACTTCTACACTGCATACACTATGATCTTGTGAATGAGTCTGAACCGCGTGTGTGAGATTTGGGATGTCAATCACATATTACTAGGATTACCTAGAACATGAATTCACCTACATTTAGATGACCTTAGCTGGTGATAGTCACCCTACATTGTTGCATTTATGATAATAAAAAAAGAAAAATGAGTGCTTAATTGATATATCTTATATTCTGTTCGAAACCTATTTGACTCGAGTAATTAAGTCCGAGGGGTCTCTCATAACCTGGTGTCTATGGTCATCTGACTTGGGTTAACCGGCATAAAGCTCGCTACATGGGTCAATTTAGTTGCTTAATGGACAGAATCTGCACATAAAGTGTTATTTACGAGAAAAGCTATAAAAAATAAAATATGCTAACATTCAGGGGGAGAAACGAAAATTTATCACATATTTGAGCTGATTTTTAGGTCCTAAAATTCATTCAGGTTTGACTTTCATCTGTATGGATCATACTTATTTAACAAGTGGTGTTTTGGATATCCTTTCTCACAAATTTAAGGTTTGGAGTCGCTTTCACGATAAAAACGGTGGCACATTACACACATGAGTCATTTATAAACTTTACTCCATCTTGAATTTAACTGCGTATGTGGAAAAGTCATTTTGATAATGCTTTACTTGTGAATGCATGCTTGATTTTAATTTTCGGAGTGTCAAGAGCTTGACGTTGTTTAAATTAACGTATTCTTATAGTTTAACCAAAAAAATGCTATTTTCTGAATTTTTTTTCTGAATTTTTGAATATTTAGTGCTATTTCTGACATTTGGCATGTCGCCAGCTTATCACTAGAACATGCTCGAGCGACAGCAGCAGAAGTTGCCTCGCTCGACCCTCGCTCAAGCGACAACGCGTTATTTTGAATTAAACCGTCATTTTTCAAGGGTTTCACACATTTTTCCCAAATTTTCACTTGATTCCATGCCAAAATTGTTCAACCCACTCAAAATCTTTGCCTTGCCCACATTTTAATCACTCAACATCACTTCATTGAGGAGTCATTTCATCAAAAACACGTGCTTCAAAGGTAAATTGCTCAAAACAAGTTTTTTTCTCATTTTTTTCGATTTTCTTCATGATTTTTCGTAGTTTTGGCAATTCTAGTGTGTGGGTTGTGATATTGCACTTCATGATTAGCTCATGTGATAGTTTATCATCACTTTGCACGTTTTTGTACCTCTCATTGAGATTTTTGGAGGTTTTTGCCATATTTTTGGAGTTTTTTTGTGCATTGAGGTTTATTGGGATGATTGGCAGTGTTTTGTGTGCTGAATGTGGAGTTGTTTAGTGGTGATTGACGTTGTAAGAGTTGGGATGATTGATTTGTCATAAATTTTTGGTTCATGACGAGATTGAGTGATGGTTGATCGGTTTTAGTTAATTAAGGTTGGGATAGGTGGTTGTTTATTGATGTCAGGTTTGTGATTAGGAGTGTGCTTGTGTGTTTGTTGTGCTTGGTGGTGATTGGTTTGGCATCGCACGTGGACGTCACGTCCCTACGTATAGAAACCATGACATGTGTCATATCTTCACGTCGCCTACGTCTAGGCATCATTGCATGTCATTTCATTTGCCTCGTTTTGCGTGCATTCATGCATATCATGCAATTCATGGTTACATTTATCTTCTATCATGGTTTTATTGATGTTATTGATGTCAATTCTTTCAGATGCCGCCCAAGAGAGCACTTACTACTCCTTCTACTCATAGTACTTTGACTGCGTTTAGTCGAACTAGGTTCGTTTCTACTGTACCTCATTATATTTTTGGGTCACAGTTCTCTCAGCGCCCCGTCCTTTTCGAGCTCGAGGTCATTATGTCTGACCTGTCCCCCCACCTCCCTGCCATTTTCACTTCCCGGGGCTGGGATCCACTACTTGTTGATTTGTCATCCCCGTCGAGTCTTCTTGTTCAAGAGTTCTACGCTAACATCCATGATGCTAGCGGCTCTTTTTTTTGGGTTTTTCTTCGAGGTCGGGTAGTTAAGATTACTCCAGATGTTATTATAGTGTCATTCACATTCCGATAGTCGTCCACCCCCTGTTTCCATATCTTACCCCCGATTCACTACCTTCGGACACTTTAGTCCATTCCACGGTGTTCAACACACCGATGGAGGGTGGTCCAGGTGCGATGTGCACTGGATCTTTACCCACTGACCTCTCGATTTTGTTCTGCATTATGCGCACGAATCTGTGATCGATTTCTCATACTTCTTCATTGTCGATGGAGAAGGCTCGTTTTCTTTACGCCCTACTGCATGCCGATTCTATTGATTTTCCCACTCTCATTTGCCAACAGATCTTGAGGGCCTTTTGTACGATGGGTACGAGGGTTGGGCTTCCCTATGCATGTCTTATTCATAGGTTAGTCACTTCTTTGGGAGCTAGTTTTCTTGCGAAAGGTCCGAGTCGGGTTTCCAGGCCAATTGGTCATATTGCTATCGTCCAAAGTCAGTCACATGCATCATCCAAGCTAACTCAATCAGTTGACCCGACTACCGGCTGATCCCATCGATGACCTCATCTCTTTTGACCCATCCAATTTTCCTTTTGCCCCTCCACCCTCCGATATCCCGTCCACTTCTTCGGCTCCTCCTCCTTCAGCGTCAGTTCCTCCTCCTCCAGAGTCTGTCCCTTCAGCTTCTACTTCTATAGACCTTTCGGTTGCTCTTTTGGGTCAGATGACAGTGCTTGTCGAGCAGCAGGCTCGTATGATGGCGGAGATAACTCAGTTGCGTGCGATAGTTGATCGAAACACTGTCGAGTTAGCTATACTTCGGAGTGCTGTTAGATACTTACATCGTGGACTACATTGGATTCGTCGCCATTGGGATGATGCTTCTAAGGAGCGAAAAGACTCTGATGATGTCGATGACACTGCTAGTGCTACATAGATATAGACTTACCCCTTGTCATTGTGTGATAAAAAGGGGAAGTAAAGTCGATAGATAGGCAGTTTTTATTTATAGGAAGAGTCTATATAGATTTTTTTTGGGCTAACATGATGTATGACATTTGGATGTTTTTAACGTTTTTGCTATATTTAAAATTGATATCAATTGTTGCATTTTATGATTACATTTTATATTATGTCTAGAGAGGTCGATGGGGGTGAGACATAGATACATTTACCTACTGTTTAAACACTATGAAAGTTTGCAGTAAGGGGGAGCACAT
>CAIGRR010496309.1:0-10659 GCA_903798365.1 Fraxinus sp. 1973-6204 | reverse complement strand
ATTATTTTTAATTAATTAACTAAAAACCTGAGTTTTGCATTTTTTAAACTTGAAACCTGATTTTTGCATTGGTGAAACTTAAAACCTGATTTGTGAACTCTTCCCAAGTGGAAATTGCACAGGATACCCTAATTAGATATTAAGGCACTGTTTGAGGCAAATTATTATCTCATTAAAATAAAAAATATGACCGTTATCCATCACATCAATATTTAAATTCAAATTTTATATCTCTTGTGTGGGCCCCAATAATGACTATATTTTTCATTCTCATTCTACAATAATTTGGCTCAAACAAGGCCTAATTCCAATATCACATTTTATATACCAAAAACACTAAGGCTCCGTTTGATAGGTCGGATTTTTCATTTTCCAACTTTTGTAGTGTTTGATTGGCGAAATTTTCCCGAAAAAATATTTTCCAACTTTCTAAATTTTCCACCTTTTTGAGGAAAATAAATTTTTGATATTTTGGTGGAAAAATATTTTCCAATTTTTTTTATTTTGCAATTGGAAGAAATTCTAGACACAATGGTAATTTTTTTTTTTTTCACTTTTATTGACAATTTTCATGCAAAATAAAGCCAAACAAATGGTATTCGGTATGATTATTTTTTTTTTCAAATTTTTTATTTTTATTTTTTTTTATTTTTGACAATTGGAACAAATTCTAGACCTAATATATAAAACATTATCACTTTAATGAACAATTTTCATAAAAAACGAAGCCAAACGGACTCCAAACTTTCAACATTTTCCATAGAAATTATACTAATCAAACACAATTAATTACAATTCCCGGTAAAACAATTTCTAGGAAAATCTTTTCCCTTTAAAACATTTTCTTTCCACCCATTTTCCACCTTGCAATCAAACGGCTCTTAACATTTTATAAGTAAAAATGAAAAGAGAAGTCCATGTATGCTTCCCAGGATTTACGCTCAAACAATAAGATCGCCACATCTTTCCAAAGACTTTCCTTTATCAAAACCACTTATTTCTCTTCAACTGTTGAATTCCATAATCGATGATAATTGATTTTCCCAATTCTTTTAATATAGGGGATTTCGTGTTTTTATCAATATATAACTAACCAACAATTTACGACACTTGTCACTTGTTTACGCTAATAATGAATCCAACATTCCTATACGACAACACAACCAAATAAGGAGCAAAAAAGAATTACATCGGATGCAATGGAATTGCGACTAGAATATGATGCATGTTCTTATAAAATCAAATGTTCTAATAATCCCGTGATAGTCAAAAGGATGATGATAAAAAATAATTGATAAGAACTTAAAAATCAAATGTTAGTTCTAAGTTTTATTCCCTTGACAAATTAAGAAATAGAAACATACCATTCTCATGACAGTTACCTTGCTTTATTTTGTGAAAACAATTTTTTGAAAATAAAATATAGTGAGAGGAAGAGAAAACACGGTTGGATTCGAAAGTATAAGGGTGTGTTTGAGCAACATTATTTTGGAAGAATGTATTCTGGAATAGTAGATTTATGGAGAATGTATGGTTGAAAAAGAAAGAAAAGTTATTGATGTGATTGAAAATATTATTTTATTGAAAAATGTGTGGTTGAAAATGAGTAGAAAAATGAGAATGAAAATTTTAATGCGTACCAAACAGGGGCTNAGAATGTGTGGTGGAAAAAGAAGGAAAAATTATTGATGTGATGTAAAATATTATTTTATTAAAAAATGTGTGGTTAAAAATGAGTGGAAGAATGAGAATGAAAATTTTAATGCGTACCAAACAGGGGCTTAGTATATGAAATGAAGTCATTAAAATAAATTATAAAAATCATTAAAAATGATTCCTTGAATTTCTTTTGTATTTGAACAAAAACAAAACGTGCAGAGTTAAAAACAAATACTTAAAACCATTGAATGAGGTCATCGGAGCAATTAAAACAAATAATTTAACTAAAGTAAAATATGCATAATTAAAATAACATAACAAATGAATGCTTGGAAAAATGTCAAAAATATCAAATAAAATAAATAGACGTTAAGGATATTTTTTTTACTAAATATGCCCTTGTTTGATTTCCATTATTTTTAAAATATATTTTTCTTTTTCTTATTTTCAAGTACATATTATTTAATAAAATAATATTATACGTAAACCTAAAAAATTTTCTTATTTTTTAACCACATATTTTCCATCAAAATATTATTCCAAAATGCATTTTGGGGAAAAAAAAATGATGCTCAAACATGCTAAGGATAAAATTGGTATTCAAAATTTTTTCCTCGATCCTTACTTTTTAAATATGGTGGTTATATTGCCACCACAATTTTTATTTAATACACAAAATTTTAGTTGCAGCTAAAATCATCAATCTTTACTCATTATAACAATTATTTTCTTAACTTTTTTTCGTCAAATTTTTATTTTCAATCTTTCATTAATTATACGTCTCATCCTTGATGATGATTTACAACAAAATATTTTGTTATTATACTTTGAAATTCGGGAAAAGATCTTTTTTTGCACTTTTTATTTATTTATCTTTTAAAAATATGATGAAAAATAAGTTTTTTTTCGCCATTTCAATGAATTTTCGGATATAAAACTGCTATCAAATACAAATATGTTAAGTAATGAAAAACTTGAGGAAAATAATGACATGAAAAATTGTTAAGGACATAATTGCTATAATGAGCAAAGATTAAGAATTTTAAGTGCAACTAAAATATGATACACACAAAATTGAGGTGTGAATATAATTACTCTTCTATATATTGTGAATTGTAAATAGATTATTTGTCTTTTGTGTTGCACTAAATTATTACTAAATAAAGAATACTTATCTATTCATGATAATGAATGAGAAATAAGTGTATTTGCTAATGGCATGGTTGAATTGATATCATTGACTAATTCGATTTGGAATTTTTTTTAATGTATATTTAAAGTATTTTTGTCGATCGGTTCAACTCCGCTTCGACTTCGATTGAGTGATCATTTATCTTTTTCGAATCGATATTCGATCCGATTTTCAAAGCATTGATCTTACGTAAATCTCTCAAGTGTGACCATTTGAGTAAGGTCAATTAATTTTAGCGATTAAATGGTTTAAAAATAACTTTTAGGATCAACTTGAGAGTTAGAACAAACTTTAGCCACCATTTCTGAAATTAATTGAAATATATGCATCTCCCCATTGTCTTCTCAAATCCGATTTCGAACCCACAACCAGAGTTGAAGAAGAAGAAAGAGAGAAAATGAGTGAAAGGACAGTACCCAGAAGGGAGAGTCCATGGGGTATGCCTGAGGGAGATCACCGGCAACCAAAACCCCACAGATGCAATGACCGCGCTGAAGATGTAATACAAGTAAGGATTACTAAAATTAAATCTTTCCTTAAACCCTTAATTTCTATGTTCGGTTCTTACAGCTATCTGTTTGGTATTAGCATGGTGCCAACCAATTTGATGAATTCTCAATGTTGATAATTGTGCTACGCTATGTTTTAGATTTTCATTTTGACATAGAATCCTCGAATATATGTGAAGAAATTAATAATGGTGCATAGTGAAGATTGTGGTTTGGATATGCTGATACCTGCCGAAAATATTTATAAATGGAGGGTGTGAGTGGCATGTTTGCGGAACATTCTGGGTAATCTGATGGTGAAAATGTAATTTCAGTTGGAAAAAGTTTGATTTAGTGCATGCTTAGTTCTTGAAGGGATAAGATTTTATTTAATTTTTTCATAATATAACAAAACAAGAAGAAACAAATAGAAAGATGCTGGCAGAACAATTTCTGTGTATTTACTTGCTAATCGTTATGAAGAGTTTTACAATGCTATATACAACTTATATAGAATTACAATGCTGTGTAAAAACAAAAGAATTTGTTACAAAAAAACAGAAATGGTGGCAAAGCGTGTACCCTTTTGCAACCAGCCTAGCTTTGTACCTTTCAATACTTCCATCAGCATTAAACTTGATCTTATATACCCATTTACACCCTATTGCCTCTTTATCAGGTGGCAAGTCAACAATTAGCCATGTATCATTTAATTCAAGTGCCTTAATCTCAGATCTCATGGCCTCACACCAACCAGGATAGTTGACCGCTTCTTGATAATTCTTAGGTTCAGTTTGTGAAGTTATGGAAGTGACAAAGGCCTTATGAGGAATTGACAACTTATCATATGACATGCTAGCACTAAGAGGATAAGGATTACCTGAATGAATTGAGCCCTCTGCCCTGTCCAAGTTTTGTAATGGAATGAATAAAGTGGCCTGTTGACATATAAATTACTGCAGACGCAATGGTGCTCTCCTGATTCTGGTGGATTTTCTTGGTGAGGAGCATTTTGATCTGTCTCTATGTCTATGGTATGTAAATCTGTTTGTTGTATGATTTGTTCAGTTTGAGGATCTGTAGGATCAGTGTCTTCAATGTCTTTTCTAGGATTAGAAACAGGTGAAGGCTGGTTATTAGTTTTTGTGGATTCTAGAGATGTGCAATTGTTTGGAATAGAGACAAGAGGATTTTGAGGGAAGCATAAATCAGTGGGACTTGGTATATCATTAATTTTTGCAGCTTCTTTGAAAGGAAACAAGGTTTCATGAAAAATTACATTTCTGGATAAGAAAACTTTCTTGGTTTCTAGGTCAAGAAGTTTGTATCCTTTAATTCCAAAAGGATATCCTAAAAAGATACATCTCCTAGCTCTAGAATCAAATTTATGTCATTCTTGTGTGAGGGTTGTAGCAAAAGCAAGACAACCAAACACCTTTAGGTGTGAATATGTTGGCCTTTTTTGGAACAAAAGCTCAAATGAACTTTTGTGATTTAGAAGGGTTGAAGGGGTTCTATTAATGAGATACACAGCAGTCAAGACACAATCATTCCAATATTTTAGTGAAATGCCACTTTGGAACCTTAGAGCCTTGTAACATTCAAAATGTGTTGATGTTTTCTCTCAACTATTGCATTTTGTTGAGGGGTTTCAACACATGTTTTCTAAGGTATTATCCCCTTTTCAAAGTAAAATTGTTTCATGTCAAATTCTCCCCCATTATCGGTTCAAACAATTTTAATCTTAGTTTCAAATTGTGTTTCTATCATGGCACAAAAGCTTTGTAACATATTTGAAGCATCGGATTTTAATTTCAGCATGTACACCCAGGTACATAAGCTGAAATCATCCACTATTGTTAGGAAATAAGGAGATCCATCACAACTAATTTCATTACAAGGTCCCCAAAGGTCAATATGTATTAAATCAAAACATTTTCTTGATTTGTGTTGACCAACAGGGAAAGGGGGCTTGTGCATTTTAGCTAAAGGACACACATGACATGGCTTGGAATCAGCCATCTTAGGAACAACTTCTATGAAAGAGAGAACATAATATGATGGATTTCCCAATCTATAGTGCTAGATATCAAAAACTTCAGATGGTTTGATCACGGAGGCTGAAATGGAAGGAGTTGTAGTCAAATGAGTTAGTGTTTGCTGAAGAGCTGTAGGAGAGACCTTTGTTTGCAGGTTATGATAGAGGTCAGACTTCAATTCACCCATTCCAATTGTTGTCCAAGTCAAAAGGTCCTGTATGTAGCAGCAATTAGAAAGGAAAACAACACAACAATGCAATTCCTAGCAAGTTTTCCAACATATATTAAATTGAAAGAGAAAGAAGGGACGCAAAGCACATCCTGAAGAACCAAGGATTTTGTGATTTTGACTGTGCCAATCTGAGTTACAGGCACAGTGTTCCCATTTGGCAAAGCTACAGAGTAGGTAGCCTGCGATTTGACACGAGAAAAATATGACGGTGAACATATCATATGATTTGTTGCACCCGTATCCAAAATCCATGGAATGTAGCAATTATTTGTGGATTTAGTTTTAGTGGTGTCAAACAATAAGGTATACCAGAGAGCTTTGGAATTGCATTGTCCGAGGTTGAAGTAACAATGCTTTGGACTTGATTTGCTGAAGGAATGAAGGATTGACTACTTGATGGTTTGAGAATTGCCATGAGTTGAGTGTACTGATCTTGAGTTAAAGACAACTGACCTTTATTATTTTGTTGTTCCTGATTTAGAGGTATAAGGGCGGATGCTTGGTTTGCTGATGATCTATACTTGTTCTTTCCTTCGTGCTTGTGACCTGATGGATATCCATTCAATTCGAAGCACTTGTCTACCTTGTGACCGGTCATATGACAATGAGAACAAATAGGTCTATTGGGGTTGGCCTTGAAGCACCTCTCAAGGGAGTGCCCTGCAATTTTACAATAGGTACAGAAGTAATTATCCTTCTTCTGTAATGAAGTATTCAGCTTCCCACTTTCTTTCAAGTTTCCTTTAGTAAGTAAGGATAAGGTCTCACTGAGAGAACTTTCTATAGATATCTGTCGCCTCTTCTCCTCTTGTTGTATGGTTGCATAAACTTCATTTAAGCTAGGAAAAGGTTTCATCAACAGAACTTTGGCCTTAAGATCTTTGTATGATTCATTTAATCCCATTAAAAACTTCATCACCCAATCTCGCTGTTGATTTTGGACCACAACTTCAAACCTCCACAGGTACAATTGGGGATAGATTCATAGTTCAATAACTCATCTAAAAGAGTTTTGAACTTAGAAAAGTAGACACTTAAATTGTCCTGATTCTGAACCAGTATCACGATGTCCTGCTTGATTTCATAGATCCTGGGTGCATTTTGTTGTGCAAACCATTGCTCCAGCTCCAGTTCCAGCCATAACTAACGTGCTGTCTCAGCATACAAAGTACTGCATTTGATGTCCACTGCCATGGTGTTTTGCAGCCAGGTAATCACAATATCATTGCATCTAAGCTAGTGTTCCATCAGAGGATCGTTTGGATCTTTCGGTTCATAGAGACTTCCATCTATGAATCCCAATTTGTTCTTGATTCTAAGAGCTCGTTTCATGGATCTGGCCAAGAGTGATAGTTGTTTGCTTCCAACGTGTGTAACCAATACAACTCCTGTACCATCATTGCTGTCAATGAAATAAGGACTGCTTGAGTGTGTTGGATCATGAGTTTTTGAATTGGATTCAGTATTAGGATTGGTGTTTGGATTCTGATTTACATTTGGGGAAGTATTCGAGACTTAAAACATTTGATTCAGCCATTGTTGGCTCTGATACCATATAACAAAATAAGAAGAAACAAATAGAAAGATGTTGACAGAACAATTTCTGTGTTTTTACTTGCTAATCATTATGAAGAGTTTTACAATGCTATATACAACATATATAGAATTACATTGCTGTGTAAAAACAAAAGAATGTGTTACAAAAAAACAGAAACGGTGGCAAAGCCATGTGCTATAACAGAATGCTGGTAATGCAGAGCTTCTAGATTCCTTTGCTTTTAGATGTTTCCCTCTTTGTTGGATGCTGATATCACTTGTGTTCATGACTGTATGGACATGTCATCTGCCAGCTGCTTGGGTTGTTCTTCATCATTTAACATATAGCCCTGGAGAACATTGATTTCGAGAAATAATGAGAATAAAAGGGGAGTAGAGATAAAGAACGATTGTGTATAGCCACCTCTCTTTACTTCAGCCAATCAGTTGGTGAAAGACTAAAGCTCTATATCTTAGTTATTAGATAAAGAAAAGCAAGGCTAAAGCTCTATATTCTAGTACTAGATAACTTGTCTGTTATTAAATCCATAAAATAAATTGGGACAGAGGAAAGGAAATTGTCTCGAAAGAAGAGGATTCTCATTTGATGCTTCTCAAGATGGGCTAAAGAAATGGAACCTCGAATTCCTTTGGAACTCAGTTTTATTAGTTTCATACATGGACTTGCACTTCACTTCCTTGATACTGATAATAATAGTGTTCAATATGAACTTATTGAATAATCTAATACTACTATAGAGAATTTTGTTATGATGATATAGTGCCTCAGTTGACCATGATATGTTAAATATTTGGAAAAGAGTACAGTAAAAATCTTAAAAATATTTACACTGTTGCACATGAAGAAAGAGATCAAAAAGAGGAATTTATGGTTAAGTCGTGACATTTATGACAGCTGTCTGAATAAACTGAAGTACTTATTTGCCTCTTTGATGGGAGCAAAGTCTGGTCGTCAGGCCTTGAATCAAATTTTACACCTTAGCCATTTTTTTTCCTGAAGTATTTTTGGCTCTGATGCTTTGAAGTGATTGGAAAATATATTCAGGAATGGATAACAGATATACTCTCTAAAAAAGTGATCTCTTCCTTTTCTGCTCGTTGTTTTTCTTCAACCTTTAAAATTGTTTTGTTGTGTTAAGTTAACAGAAATAGAAACAGCTAATTGCTCCACTCTTCTTTTCAGCTCCGCAAATAGTGCTGAGTCTATCTAAGATGATATATTTTCTATCTTTTCTACTTTGGTGTCCTTGTACCTGTTGGATAACAGATAAACAATTTTCTTTTAAAGTATTGATAGTATTTGTTATAGTTGAGTATCTTCATGTTGGGAATCTATGTTCCAATTGATTCTGAGAACACTTCTACCAAGCTGCTTTATTAGGTCATTTGTTAAAGATAGATCTAATATTCTTGCTGAGATTTTAGACCTTTACCCATAACAAGTGAGTTCTTAATACTTGGGGATGCTGAAGAGGTAGGATGATATATCACTGGCTCCATTCCTTGACTAGGAGCAGTGCTGCTCATTCAACATTGATTCCAATAATAGACTTTAATTATTTTTACTCAACCAATTTTTAATTAAAAAGGCAGAAATGGGTATTAAGGCATTTTTCCTTTGTGAGTTGATGCGTAAGCTTAGAGGCGGATTGAGGTGTAAGCCTCAAAACAAACCAAAATATTTAGTTAAAAATTTATAAAACTATACAAAAGTATGAAGAATTTGAGAAATAAAATGATTAAAATCACAGCATGGATTTGTCGGAGCTTCCAAGGTTTAAAAAAAAACTGAGTTGATGACTTGGTGTCAAAATAAAAACAAAGAGAAAATCTCAGAAGGGACTGAGAAGAACTTTGTTCAGTCATCAAGCTATGGCCAAAGTTTCTACTTCAGGAGCTAGTCAACAACTGATTTCTCACCTACTATCATAGCTCCAGTCTCAAAATCTACCAATAACAGAAGCAACTAAGCTAAGTACATCTAATGCTAGAAAAAAATGTTTCAAATGTTGAAGCTTTTGGGCATATTGCCTCCTGTTGTACAAATTGAAAGGTTATTGCTTTTGTAGAAGATTTGTGCAGCAAGTGACAACATATCTATCAATTTAGAAGATGATTTGGTAGAGGAAGAAATAACTTATGAAGACTTCAGTGAATCTCCTGTCATTTGTTTTAGCATTGGATTTGTTTAATACCTGCAACATCTGCTTTAAAAAAAATTAGCTGATGAGACAAGCTTAAGGGAGCACTAGAGGATTCAATGATAAATGATGACCTTTTCGTTAAAGAGGAAAGAGAACTAGAGGTTGAATCTTCTTCAATGAGAGTAACTATTTCTTGAAGAAAAAGTGATAAAATTTGGTTTCATCTTTAAAAGGAACTATTTCATCAAGCAAAGTATGTTAAGCTTCATCCGAAAGCCGAAGCCCATTCAATGCCTTAACATATTAGCAAAATGCATACCAAATTGATTTACTCCCTAGTTATGGCGTTGCAAACACATTTAATGTTAGAAGTCCAGTTTTCAGTGTAGCAGACTTTTATCCTTATTGAGGCACGCTCAAGCCTATGCTGTTGCCATTTTCCATTTCTGCAAGTCATGCTTCTTACCCACTCTGTCGGCCTCCTGCTACTTCAATCCCCTAGCCAATATCACCTAGAGTTGCTTGAGAGTCAGGTTGTTGCTTCGAAAGATGGTGGTTATTGCAGTTTTCTGGTGTGGGAAAGATTGCGTGCCTAGTGATACTGCTTGTATTACTTAACAGGGATTTAGCCAACTTGCTTTGACAATTTTGGATGACTATTTGCAGCCGTAGTCAGGTTCTTTTCAGTCAGGAGAAATGATGCAGCATTAAGAGTTCACTTAAGACAATATCAGAATTAGGATTACTTTTATTTCAAATTATAGTAGTTTTATATTTTGAGGCAATTTTAGACTTATTTTCTTATTGTTTCCTACCTTAATTAGGTTAGGTTAAATCCTTTATATAAAGAGGGTTGGTATTTTGTTAAAATTACGCTTTGATTTTTGAATATTAAGAAAACTTTTCCCAATCCCTCCCTCTATTCTCTTTCCCTCCTCTCTTCCTCTTTCCTTTTCCTCTTCACTTCTAAACTCTCATACAATTTGGCATTGTGATTGATTGTTATATGGTACTGCATCACAGACAGCAATAGGATACTATCGGACTGGATCTTTTCTGAAAATGTCATCCGTCTCACCAGTTGTCTTAAAAGCTTTAGAAAGCAACCTTATCTCTATATCCACACATGCAAGAGTAGATGATTTGAAAAAAAGGTAGTTTATTTGCTAAATTTACTTAATATGAGCTTATCTGTCTTGAGATAATAATATTTTATAGGGATGACAAAAAAAAACCCGATACCCGCGAGGCCCCGCCCCAAACGGGGCGCGAATTACCCACTTAATCGGGTATTCGGGGCGGGGACGGGTAACGGGTGCCCCGCCCCATTTTTTTTTTTTTTTTTTTT
>CAIGRR010496257.1:0-11473 GCA_903798365.1 Fraxinus sp. 1973-6204 | reverse complement strand
AGGGGGTCACCCATCATGGAATTGCTCCAAGCCAAGCACGCTTAACTGTGGAGTTTCCAACGATGGACTTCCGGAAAAGAAGATGCACCTTGTTGGTATGAGTAGTACCTATCAAATCTCTTGAACTTTCGTGGTTGGGGATATTACATAAATAATGTGACATACCCTGTTACAAATTGTATTGTAAAGAAATAATAACCATCACAATATTTTGGAAATAAAAAATGGTTGTAACATATTATGAAATAGATTTTTTTTAAGTCTATTTGTGAATTGTTGAGAGAGAGAGAGAGAGAGAGAGAGAGAGAGAGAGAGAGGTAACATGCTTAGCCCACCCCAATTAAAAACCAATTAACCCACCACTCAAGCCCAATGGAAATGACCCAAACTCCAAATTAACCCAAATCTACTCTCATACCTCTCGCTTTCCTTCCCAGATTTTTGCAGACAAAGCACAGGACCAGTCGATCACTCGATTTCATAGTGGAGATAGCCATTGGGCGAAAATAATAAAACATAAGAATAAACTCCATAGCTGATTTCTTTTGTAGTAAACCAAAACCCGTTTGCGGATTTCTTTCCATACATCTTCCAGGCTCCGGCAGCACTGCCGTAGCATTTGGAGGACTGAGGTAAATCGTTTTTTTTTTTTTAGCTTGTAATTTCAATAAGTAATTATAACGTGTATTTAATCTTTAGATTTTCTGGGTTTATTTAATTTAGTTGCTATTAATCTTTTGTGAAATTTGAATGTTCTTTACAAATTACAATCGCCTATTTTAATTTCACTTTTTTTATGTGGCTGGATTTTGATTTTGATTTTGATTTGATTTTACAGTATTGCTGAAATTTGAAAATTTATTATGGATAATGGGCCTTTTTTCTGCATAGGCGAAAATTAGTTTAGGGTTTGTTGTTTTTTAAAATTTGAAAGTTCGTAGTATTCCATAATTTATAAATCCACTGGTTATTGAGAATGCCTAAATTTTAAAAGATTTCATATTAAAAATCTCAATTGGAACACCTGAATTTTAATGAATTTCATTAAAATCTCAACACCTAAATTTAGAATGATTTTTAAAATCCATCATAATTTCAATTGAGGATACCCTCTGTTTGATTAATTTTATAAAAGTTTTCTTTTGATTAGATAAGTTTTTGAAGTAAGTTCTCAACGTAGCTTGCTCTCGAAGTTCTTTTGAAAGAGAAAGTTCTTTAGAAATAAATTTTCAAACGACAATTTTTTTTAATGAACATGTCTACAAAATGTAGAAGTAAATAGGCTCTAAATATGCGGACAATATTTGAATTATAAAAATAGTATTAGGGTGTGTTTGATGGATATTATTGAGAAAATAATGTATTTTATATAGTGATATGATGAGAAGTATATGGTTAAAAAGTAAGGAAAAGTTATTGACGTGAAGTAAAATATTATTTTATTGAAGAATGTGGTTGAAAATGAGTTTTGAAAGAATGTATTTTGAAAAAAATGTGTGTCAAACAGGGCTTAGAAAGGAAACTATTTTTATTCTCTCTGAATAGGTCTTACAAACTTCTTTATATTGGAATTTCCCTAGCAGGTGCTTGAACAAAAATGGCAGAACGGATATGTAGATCCCTACGCGACGGGGCGTTAGAAGGGGAGCATGCCCCTGCTCTCACTATAAAAGACTCAACTGAAAGTCCGTTTGGATCCCTAGTCTTCAATCACGTCCTCTCACAGCTCTCATCCTTTATTGTTGCACAAAAATCTCAGTCACAGTGAGTCCACTCTTCTTTAAAGAAAACCCTAAAACTCAGTTTCCAGAAGCAAAAGCTGTTCAGATTTACATTGTCTTGACAGTTTTGTTTTGTTTTGTTTTCTTTTAATTGCAGAGGTATTGTGCTGGTTGCGCTCTCTCGGGGTCCTTTGTACTACGAAGAATTGTTTAAGAGTAAAGGAAACAATGTAGCTTTGTCAAATAAATGGTCATTTTTTTATTAGTGTTTTAATAGTTTAGATGCATACTTGATAAATTATATAGTGTATCCTTATTATTAACTATTGCAAGAAATTTGAAAATTTGATCAGGATTAGAGTTTTGGATTGTTGTACGGATCCGTTGGGTTGGAGAAGCAAGCTTATGGAGAGTGGGAGAATTGCGAATCTCACCCCTGGAACTTCAACTAGGGCTAATTTATATAAAAATGTGAAAGACTTGGATAAGTTATTGTTGGCAATTATTGAACTAGGGAAAGGTACCAGTACTAGTGAAAGTCTAGTTATATAATATTTACTGTTAGACAATGTGAATGACGGGTTTGTAGTGAAATTAAAGACATTATTGAGTTTAATATGACTTGGTTTCCTTGTGGTTGCAGAATCGGTTGTAGATGGAAAGGGGCGCTTTGCGGTTGCCATAGACTCGGTAACTTTCCTTTTCCATGAGGTTATTGCTTGTGTTATTTTTCAGTGGATAGATTGTAAGTTACAAATGAAATTTAGTTAATGCTTTTTTTCACTTTCTGAGAGGATTTTCGCAAAGCCTGTCAAAGAATGAGAGGAAGCTTAATGTAAAGAATCCAGTAGCTGCTAACAAAAGGAGGAACTTAGCTGTTTGGCTACATTGAAAGATGAAATCTGGCCTCGGCTTGTTTTGTTTTGTTTTTTTTTTGGTAAATGAAATCATCTAAAGTTCTTCATTTCTCAAAGTAAGATGCCAAGAAAACTTCTGGGATAAATTTAGCAACATCCATAGTTCGCAATTCCTTATAGTATTATGAACCTTACTCCATGCACTCTCTTTACTTCTGATGTAAAGTAATCTCCAGAGTAGTTTCTGCATATTTTGCATTTTGCTGTATGCTTTCTGTGCTTCCTTTCTGACCAGTGACCGTATAAACAGTCTGGATTCTACATACATCGTTTGAAGTTGGTTCTTTTGAATTTGAACACCCTTTATTTCTTATTGTCTACCTTAGAGGGTAAAACAGAAATAAATTCAGTTCAATTACTACAGTTTAAGAACAAAGAAAGGTTCGTTTTTATAGATTATGTTGAATTACTTGATCTAAAAGTTTAAGCTTTCAGAGAGAGGGCCACATGTATATCAATAACATTTCGTCTTCAACATGTTCCCTCGTGTGTAAAAATGTTCCTTTTTTCACCTCAAAGCCTGACACCTGCATAGCTTAATTAAATGGATTGCGGTGAGACTTGAAGTCAGGACTTTTGCTTACTGTGATACCATGTTGATCTACTTGATTTAAATAGTTTAAGCTTTTAGAGAGAGCCACATGCTCATCTTCAACAAATTATTCTCTTGTTTGTGAAAGAAGGCAAGGAATATCACTAACGAGGCTGCATTTCTTAAGCTTATTATTAGTAATGCTCTTCAGCTGAAATGGTAAAACTAAAAGGGTTGGAGGTCTTTAAATTCCTTTTGCGAACTGCATAATCTTCGTCGGATCAGTACAGTTATCAGCTATGAAATCTGAGCAAGTAAAGTACAAGGAGCACCACTTATGAGCTCTTAGACTTCCACTGCACTGTCCCACTCTCTGTAAAGAAATAACAGCAGCAGACTCAGCAGTCAGCAGCATAGAGAAAATTTCATGATAGAATCTTCTGACACTGTGATGTCTTCAAATCATTGTATGGCAGTAATGGGGGTCACAGTTGATGGTTTTTCTTCATCAAAATTCCTTGTGCACTTCATCCAATAATAGTTAAATGAAAAACTCTATTAAAACTATAAATGATGAAGCAGGCCTTGTTGCCAATGTTAAGGAACTGAAGATCTGGCAGCTTATTAGCAAGAAGCGGAGTCGATTAGTTTTGAGATTTAGATTGACTAAATTTCACATTGATTGTCAATCAGATTAACATTTATTAGAGGTTAACAGGTGTTCTCAATTGAGATTTTAAAGGATTTTAAAAGTCCTTCTAAATTCGGTTGTTCCCAATTGAGATTATAATGGATTTTATTAAAATCCATTGCTTGCTTATGTTATGCAACTTTTATTTCTTTCCAGGTAAGCGAAATGCTAAGGCACACATCCATATCTTCAGTTGCTGGACTTCTAAGCAACCTTCGGAGTCATAGTAAGTAACTGTTTGTTCAACTTTATGAGAAGTCTTTTGTATTATCGATTTATTTACGAATTTCATCCTTGTCTGTTATGTGCATAACCCATAAAGTTAATTGATGATGTTGGAAGATAAGCGTTAACCGAATGCTTTGCTTTATGTTGAATAATTTCTTGTTATGATAAGACTTTGCCACATTGCCTTGGGAATTGGTGGTAGAGGTTGTTTTCTTAGCATGTTGTGATCCAGTGTTCAGTTGGATTTGTGGAGACCTATCATTTCTACCTTCATAAATAATTTAAGAAACCTATTGAAATTAGGTTTCTCCAATGGGTCAGGTCAAGTGCACGTCCGACAAGTTCAAAGAAATTGAAGGTTTTTGGTTAATCACAGTTGTACTTTTCTCGTCTATCTGTTGTTTTCACAAAAAATGTTTCAGGAAGCAAAGCTTCCAAAGTATGTTTTTCTATTGAATTTTGATTCAGGTCATAATCTCTTGTTTATGCCTTTGGGATTGTCTATGAAGCTTTTGAGGTTCAGGATAACTAAATCTTATTGTGCAATTTATTATTAAGCATCTCATTCATCAGTATCAACAACATAACAACAAAATTAAATCTTTTGAGTAAAAAGGTGGTTTTTATTTAACATTTTTGTCAGCCCCGGACTCTATATTCCATAATACTCAACTGCTACCAAGCACATCTTAAAACGAATAAATTCATGTTGCATCTGCGCCCAAAAGATATATCAAGAGGAATAAAAAAACAATTTTACTCTTGATGACATAATGATTGTTGATTGCAGGCCAGGTATCTTGCTTGTTTTGGCTATTACATTCTGACATTCACGAGACCAAGGCGATTGCTGCTCTTGAGTACATATCCTCCATGCAGGCCAGTACAGAACCAATAACTCGGCCAGTAAATGGACAGCGGGGCAACTCTGAGAAACTTCCTTTACTGGAACAAAACCTTAGAGGAGGAAAGATCCACGTACGCTTCAAACGCAGAAACGGACGTGTGAGACTGATGGTACTCTCCTTCACACAGTGCCAACTTCCACCCCATTTTCTCTCACTGTGGCATCCTATGCCTTCATACGCATTCTCTTGCGCAAACATGTGACGTGATTTTGTATTTGTTTCTATTTCTTCCAATTTAATTTTCCACAATATTGAAGTAGATGATTATCTGATGTTATTCATATCTTTTGTTAGTCTGAAGAGTTTTGTATTGAGCAATCGGGCATAAAATTCACTCCTATATCTTCTGAAGCTGAAATTATTGCCCAAACCCTTGTGCCCAAGGTATGTTGCGTTACTTGCATATCTATATTTGATTAGAACATCGGCAATGTGTACCTTTTATTTTTGGGTGGGTGGGCTGGTTGGACAATAAAATGGATGCAAAGAAATTTGTGTTAATAAAGATTTGCTCTTGGGGAGCTAGTTACCTCAACTCTACCCACTTATGCACACTTTAATGTCTAAGCTAGGAACAAACGATATAGTAATACACATTCGACGAATGCAGATGTGACCTAAACCAGATATTAATACTCATTAAATAAAATATCAAATTGGGTCTTTGTTGGCAGGTTCAGTTCAATCTAGAGTTGTCGGAAAAGGAGCGAAATGACAGGGCGAAAGTTGTACTTCCATTTGAGCACCAGGGTATGGATACATTATGAACTTTTAAATTTTAAAATAATATTAATTTTGATTCAAATTAAGGAAAGATAATTTTTATTTCTTCTCTTTCCATATTTAATTATGTCGTTTTCTTAATCACACGTCCATGTTTGCTTGAAGGAAATGGTAAAAGCATTCAAATCTATGATGGTCGAAAGTCTCTCAACGAGGACAGAGCTGAAATGCAATATACTTCTGCAGAGAAAGTGCAGACAGTTGAGGATTCTGGGAGGGGCGAGATTATATATTTTCGCGATTCAGATGACGAGATGCCAGATTCAGATGAGGACCCTGACGATGATTTGGACATATAAATGTTATCTTCTCGATATTCAATAGTACCAGGAGCTGGATACATACATACTCAACTGGAACTGTGAAGCACAGATATGGCTGTCAATACAGATCAAGGGCAATAAATTTTTTACGTTCTCTGATTAAATGCTGCTTCAAATTCATTGCGACTGCCATAGCTTTCTGTGAGAAGAGCTGGAATGAGGTGTGGGTGTCGACTGAGGTTGGTTCGATCATTTATCTCTCTTCTTTCAAGAATTACGCCCCTCCCTTGTAATGATAAATTTGGGAGGAACAGAATTTGCATTTTAAAAATTAGGGAATGAGTAAATTATATATCTTTGGAATGATAATTTGATGGTTTTCAACATATTTAACAGCAAATACAATCTTGCAACCTAGGATTATGTTTGGAAATTCTTCAATTTTAGTATCAGCTTCGTATTCCCCTCAATAAAACATTTTGATTTAACCCATAAAAAAATTAGAAAGTCTCAGCTATGCTTTTGCTAATTTGTTTTTGTTTTATTTCACACGTTCACATTGAACTAGTTCGTTTAAAAGATTAAAAAGATAAAAGAGGGTACATATTTTCATTTGAATTTAATGTTCAACATGTGCCATCACATACAAATTTTCAGCCAACATCACTATGCAATGCAATTGCACACAACACACAAAGTGGAAGTGCCAACAATAATCTCATATCAACTTTCTAATTTGGTAAAATTCATTTGTGTTTTTATTTCTAAATGCTTTAAGTTGGATTTTTTTTTTTTTAGTGATTTATTGCATTACTAAGCCCCTGTTTGGTGACCTTAAAATGTAAAAACTATGTTTTGTATACTATTTTTTGGAGAATGTGAGGTTAAAAAGTAGGAAAAAATTTGGGTTGTACGTGTAGAATATTTGATTGGTTGAATATATGGTTGAAAATGAGTATGAGAAATAAATTAAGTTAAATTAAAGGCCACGAAATAGGGGGCTAAACTCGTTTTCAATTTAGCCCTTGTTTAGTGTAAATTTTAATTTTTAAATAAAAGTTAATGAAATATGTGGTTGAATTTGAAAATTTGTGGATCCCATAAAAAGCTTGATTGAAAATGAGTTTGAAAAAAAATAAATTAGAAAACGGGAGCCAAACAGGGACTTAATTTCGTTTTAATCATTTTTCTACGAGATGTTAATGTTCAGTTTTGATGAGCACTTAAATGTAGTCTGTAGAGTTATGAAATTCTATTGACAGCTTCTAAGACCATCCTTTTGCCTTGGATTATCTGTCAAACGTTTGTTCGTAGAATCCCTATATCTATAGATTAGATGTTGAATAATGTTGTAATGTTCCTTTTTTACTTTTTGGTTCAATGAAGAATGACTGTCACATTTCCTTTATTGGTACAAGGGCCTGTATGGATGTTTTTTCATTTGAACTTTATGCCACTGTCACATAAGTGTTATTTTGATTTTAATTGATTTTTAGTACGATAAAAGTGTAATAACAGTTGCCATGAAGGCCATGCCATGGTACTGTGCACTTCCAGCAATCTCCAAATGTGTGGTCGAACACAGATGGACAAAGTGTTTTTTGAGGATAAGTATGTCGGTTGGGCGGCCTACTTTGTCTATCTGATTGTTTATCTTCTTGTAGTCGAGTTTGGTATATATGCATGGAGAATTGCACTTCTACAAGTATTTTCACGCCTTGCATCATTTCTACACCAAGCATAGGCACATTTCTCCCGTTGCTGGTAAATTCTACTTCTTCCTCATTTTTCCCTTACGTGCAAGGACAATTCCTTGATGACTCGATTACATGTTTTTGTCCAGTACTCTAAATTGCACCATACCAAACGAGCCACTAGCTCATGTCTATTATTGTGACCTCACATTGAAGCTTGAGTGTCCTAACTTTGTAAAGCGTGATCATGTGTACAATATCGAATTCATCTTGTGTTCCACCCACTAGACGGGATACTACGGGTAGTACCACAAGTCATAACTCTATTCCTTGTGCCAATGCATTTCACCACAGCTCACATTGCCATCCATTGGGCGATGAAGCCAAGAAGATGTGATGTGCATGCATGGAATTGACAGACTCGATAGATTTCTACAATTTACTTGGTTGGCTAGTTCGTAATTTATATTTTGTATCATGTGTGAGTCCTATGCATGTAAAGTTCGTTGGTCTTTAATTTTTTATGGCTCGACTTTTGATTTTAGACTAATAAGGAGAGGTGGGCCTCAATGCTTTAGTAGAGGGTGATTTTTCTTTCTTCTTCTTTGTGAT
Source organism: Fraxinus sp. 1973-6204 (assembly GCA_903798365.1). Taxonomy (NCBI): domain Eukaryota; kingdom Viridiplantae; phylum Streptophyta; class Magnoliopsida; order Lamiales; family Oleaceae; genus Fraxinus; species Fraxinus sp. 1973-6204. Next base: position 3,124 of record CAIGRR010496257.1, on the reverse strand, counting down.
AGAAATGCGTATCGTACAAGTGAGAGATTCATCGTAAAATGNTTTTGATTTTAGACTAATAAGGAGAGGTGGGCCTCAATGCTTTAGTAGAGGGTGATTTTTCTTTCTTCTTCTTTGTGATAGAAATGCGTATCGTACAAGTGAGAGATTCATCGTAAAATGCTCTTAAATGCATTTGCTTTCTCTCAAAGGCATGCCTTTTCTTTACTCTATTTTGCCTTTTTTGGGTTTAAGCAAAATCTTGAATAATTTTCGCACCCTTGTTGATTCAATTGAACATGGCATGCAGTCTTTGATTGTGATTACTGATTACAATTAAGATTTAAATTTTAAACTATCATCAAAGTTGTAAAATGTGTTTGAAACTTGAAAATTAAGGCTTTTTTTTTTCTGAGGGTGATTTAGTCATTTCATTTAATTTTAGAGACATTTTTTTTCCCTATATATAGTTTCTTTGTAGTTGTTTGCTTGTTTTCATTGTATCAAATAATACTATTGTCCATATTTACTTTTAAGAATGCAAAATGTATCAGAAAGAGAGCGCAATTTACATTTAACTTACACACAAATAGTCTACCTTTGTGATTGCCAATCCTACTAAGGAACAACTTTCAAGAACAGAGAATAACTCGTTATGAAAATAAAATAACTTGTTAATTTAATTATTTTTAACTTTTATTATTGAAATAATTTATTTATAAGTAAACAAACATGCTATTAAGTGGAGATCTAAAAATATGTGCTCCATGCTGTCAATAGGAGGTCCAAAAGCATCCTCTAGGAGGGGTGCATTTGAGAAAAAGTACAATCAAAGCATGGAAACAAAGGCCAAACTAAAATTTGATTGTCCCTTTCTTTATTTTTGCTACTTTTTATAATAATCTGGCCCCACCGTAATTAATGAAGAGAAATTCCAATTTCAACATAATTAATTATGTGTTAAAAGAATCCGTTTCTTGCCTTGTAGGTCAAACAAACAAACCACATTCCATAAACAACTTTCTTACCACTTTTAGGGCCTGTTTGTCTCCCATTTTGAGAGAATAAATTGAGTTTTGAATAGTATTTTTGGAGAATGTGTGGTTGAAAATTAAAGTAATTTGATTGATTTGTGAGTAAAATATTTTATTTTATTTTATTTTTTTGGTACCCAGGTATCCCAACTTAACCAGACTAATTTCCTGGACCACCAGCCACCGGCCCCTCAGTAACTGGCGGAGGCAAACCGCGGGTTATGCCCAAGTTGACTAAGGTTCGAGCACCCTTATACTCCTGACCCCAAGGGAGCCTTCCTCCATGGTTATTATATCATCAAACTGCTCCAACCAATATTGATTATTACATCACCCAACTGCTCCAACCAGGAATCGAACTCCCCACGCTGAGGTTGCAAGCCCAGCAATGGAGATTGTTTACTGTAACAAACAATATTTGAGAAAATGGATGACAAACATGAGCTTAATCATGTAATATTCATTGGTGAAAAATTCTTTATGCTTTCTTAAAAGGAATAAGATATATTATTTTTTAACAAGATCTATCGTGGATAAAGATTCATACAAAATTATCCCCTCAAATGTGAAAATTTTACACAAAGTTAAAATTAGGGTTGACGGTCAAAAAGTTACGAATTCAAGATAAAGGCATTACTTTTCGTTTCGAGAACTATGAGGGTTAATAACCCAAATGTTCATTGAATTTCGCAAAAAATTTTTACAGGGTCACTGAACTTTAAAAACCACCCAAGTCATCACTGAATTTTGCAAAAGGTTTACACAGGGTTATTGAACTTTAAAAATCACTCAATTCATCACTAAATTTTACAAAAAAACTTCACAGGGTCACTGAATTTTGCAAAAGGTTTTCAAGGAAATCACTGAATTAGTGAGCCCCTGGAATACTTTTTGCAAAGTTTAGTGATGAGTGAGACGATTTTTAAAAGTTTAATGACCCGTGGAAACTTTTTGCAAAGTTCAGTGACCTCGTGAAAACCTTTTGAAAAGTTCAATGATGACTTGGGTGATTTTTAAAGTTCAATGATGACTTGAGTGATTTTTAAAGTTCAATGATCCTGTGAAAACTTTTTGCAAAGTTCAATGACCATTTTGGTTATTAAACCCTACGAGGATACAGTCCTACTAATACCATGTTTGACACCCATTCATTTCTCTTTCTCTTTCTCATTTTCATTCTCATTTTTCATTTCAACCACACATACTCCTAATAAAATAATATTACACACAAATCAAAAACTTTTCATCACTTTTCCACCACACATTCTTACATCAATCACTATTCTAAAATTTTCATACATTTAGCCCTTGTTTGACACCCATTAATTTCTCTTTCTCATTCTCATTCTCATTCTCATTTTTCATTTCAACCACACATTCTCCTAATAAAATAATATTACATACAAATCAAAAACTTTTCATCACTTTTCCACCACACATTCTTACATCAATCACTATTCTAAAAATTTTTTTCAACCCAAAATGGGTTTCAAACAGGGGCTAAATTGGGATAATAACTTCGTAAAATCACATTCGAATAGTAATGTCAAATTTGATTATGAGTTTATGCTGATATCTCATAAAAGACACGATGGCTTAAGCTGCACATGACTACAATGAGGCGCGTTTTTTTTTTTTCCTTGGTCAGACTCAACCCTCTCCTTGCCCCTGTTTGGTTTGGATTAAAATCCCATTAAAATATAAAATCAAATTCAACACTTAGCCCCTGTTTGTCCCATATTATTTTTTTCATTCTCATTCTTCTACTTATTTTCAACCACACATTTTTCAATAAAATAGTAATATTTTTCATCACATCAATAACTTTTCCTTCTTTTTCAACTACATATTTCTCATCACATCACATAAAAAAAATGCATTTTCTCATTTTAATGTGTACCAAACACACTCTTAATTTTAACCACACATTTCATAGAATTTAAAACTTTTCAACCACATATTTCATTAACTTTTATCAAAATTTAATAAAAATTTGATTTTAATTCCTACTAAACAAGGGCACTATTTTTCATTCGATTTCAGTAATGCGTGCCACCAAAAGTGATCAACTTATTAGCCCCTATTTGTTACACATTAAAATTTTTTCTACT
>CAIGRR010496247.1:0-13318 GCA_903798365.1 Fraxinus sp. 1973-6204 | reverse complement strand
TCTATTGATTATATTAGTTTATATTTTTATTTATCTCTCTTATTGTTCATTTCTATTTTTTATGGGAAAAAAAATTAAATTGTATTCTTGTAACTTTTTTTTTCTTTTCTCATTTTTTTTTGGGTGAAAATATCTATATTTAATTAAATTATAAGATTTTATAAGATTAAAATATAATTAAATTTAAATATATATTCTTTATTTATTCTTTAAAGATATATTATATTAATACTGAATATTAAATTTATTTTTTATATGTATAATTATTATTTTTATTTATTTAATTGAGGTCTTGAATTTTTATTCCTTTAAAAAAAAAATTTGTTATATCGAGTAGGGGAAGGGGAAGGAGAATCGTGGGACTATTGCATTAGATCTATATGAATTATATTTCAAATGAAGGTTTTCAAAAGTTTCTTGAATTCTACGAAAATTTATAAAATTTTTAAAATAAAAATATGTAGAAGTCTATAAAAGACCTTCACTAATTCCATACAAATTTATATAATGAAAAATAAAGGGTTATTCTCTTTACTGTTTTCAGATAGCTTTTTTTTTCGATTTTTCAAAACAGTGAATATGCATCCTCTTTTCCATTTTCGAAAATAAATTTTTGAAAACAAAAAAAAAAATCTACTAAAAACACAGATGTTTTGAGCGTCTTCTTCCCAAAATAAGCAACCGAATGAAAAAGCGAAAAACGGTGCATTTCCCCCAAAATTCTTCCTCTTTCTTGAGCCACCGATCCGCCGCTTCCTTCTATCAATAACTTCCACCACTTGCCACCAAGCCGTCGGACCCCCACACCACAGGCACTCCCTCACCTCCCTCTACAACCTCCAACCATCGCTTACCACCAGACCGTCGGAAACAGCTCCAATTCCCATCCAGAATCGCGAGTGCAGTCACGATTTTGCCCCAGTTACTTCCACATCCGGCCTCCCCTCTCGATTGTGGAGCACCACCACAACAATTCTCTCAACTAGGAGCATCTAGTTCTACCATGTGTCAGCCTCAATTTCGTTCAGGAATCGGCTGAACTTGTTGGAGCAGTCCATGAAATTTGTGAAATCATTTATATCAGGCAAAACCTCATCCATTATCATAGACAATTATATCGGGCAAAACCTCATCCATTTTGTCAGTCAGAAAATGAATAAATAGATTTGTTGTTGTTCTTGGTTGATGATTATTAGCATTAAGTTTCTGATTGCCAAAAGCAAGTTTTCTGCTCGATTTTCTGTTTTAAGTTTAATTTCTTACTCACATTTATGTTGGCAATTTTAATTTGGCTTTGGGTAAACATTTGTAATTTCTTTTAGTTTTACCTGTTGTGGCCATCATTGTAGGCTGAGTTGAAGGAGAAATCGGCTAGGATGTATGAAGTGAAAGATCCAAATGACATATTTGTGTTCAAGTTCAGGACCCACTTTGGTGGAGGAAAATCCACTACTTTTGGCTTGATCTATGATTCTATTGAGAATGCAAATAAATACAAGCCGAAATGCAGGCTCATCAAGGTAATTCATGTACCTCATTGAACTTTCCATGTTTATATTAAGCTGGTAAATGGACATTTAAGCAAGTGATAAATTCATTAGAATTGTCGGTTCAACATCTTTTGGATGGTGAATATAACATATCACAGGCTTCTTGTACTTCACCAATAAGTGTGTTTAGATGTATATGGTTATTACTTTTTTTACTGAATACCCTGCCCTTGCACTGAACATCTAAAGAAAGTTGGACCTCTTTATAAATATGGAACCATTTATTTGTTGCCTTTGATTTTACATTGGAGGCTAATTGTGCATGTCTTCAAACCAGACAATTTACTTGAATGGTTGTCTTGTTAATTGAAAGGTTTGTTGCTTTTAATTCATAACTCTTTTTTAAAGATTTTTATTTTTCCTTTTGGACATTTGTGAGTTTTCTGAACAACGGTCTTGATATCAAGGTCGAGAAGCCCAGAAAGCAACTAAAGGAGAGAAAGAACATAGCAAAGAAGATCCGTGGTGTGAAGAATGTAATAATTTCCTTTTTTTTTGCAAGTGAGTTTCTAGCTATAATATCCAAAAAGATTCTGCAATAATCGGTATAGATTGAAAATTTTTTGACAAGTACTCAACACCAACTTAATTAATCTCTTTAGCATGTACTTGCTATAGACGCCCTTTTCCTGACTCTTCCTCCCCTGGAGAAAAAAAAGTGATATTTTTTTCAACCATGCTATGTGTACAACCGAGGTTGACAATCCCTCACATGGGGGGTCCGCTTTTTTATTTTTGGCTTTTTTAAATATGCGGACCTCACATGCATGTGAGGGGTTGTCAACCGAGGTTGTCAACCTCGATTGTATAAATAGATTAATTCTATTTTTTATCAAATACATCGAAGGACATGTCAACCATGCACTCTGATTATCACTTCTCTCTCAAAAGATTTTCGCCTTTCAAAATTTAGAATGATTGATTCTTTTATACGATATGCTCACTAGTAATATTGTCGTATTATTCTCATGTTTGGTACACATTAAGTCCATGATCCGGATTAAAATCTGATTTTAATTCAAATCAAAGTCAAACAATCAATATTAACCACATTTTCATGGGTTCCACAACTTTTTAACCACACATTTCAAAAACTTTTATCATAATCTACTAAAAATCTAATTTTAATCCCCACCAAACACCTTCTAAAATTTTCATTTTCATTCTTTTATTGATTTTCAACCACACATTTTTCAACAAAATAATATTTTTCATCATATCAATAATTTTTTCTTCTTTTTCAACCACACATTCTCGATCAATATACTATTTCAGAACACATTCTTCCAAAACACACCCTATATTCCGGTCATTTTCACTTTTGTTTTGCAACTAAAGATCCGTTTGATAGCCTTAGTTTTTCATGTTTTTTTTTTTTAAGTATTGGCAACAAATTCTATCAACCATTATAAAAAAAATTTTCATTTTTGTTGACAATTTTCATGCAAAACAAAGTCAAATGAATGATATTCGAGTATGGTTATTTTTTTTTCAATTTTTTTTATTTTATTTTTGACAATTGGAACAAATTTTAGACCCAACAGTAGAAAATATTATCACTTTAATGGACAATTTCCATAAAAAAGGAAGTCAAACGGATTCCAAATTTTCAACATTTTTCATGAAAAATTATACCAATCAAACACGGTTAATTACAATTCCCTGTAAAATATTTTCTACCCATTTTCCACCCTTGCAATCAAACGGACCCTTAATGTTATTCGTAGTCGTTCACAGACGTCCTACGTGACTTACACATAATATGTGAATTTTTTTATGCATTAATGCAGTAGTTTTTTATGAACTTATATTATATAATCACATGTCATGTATTTATCAAGTAGAACGACTGCATTATTGGACGATTGTAAAATAACATTGCTCTATATTTAGGGCGTGTTCAATATAGATTAAAATCGGATTAAAATTGAAAAACTAACCGTTATTTTGACTTTTGTTATACGAACGAAATTTAATAACGATTATATTTTTAATTTTAATTGGATTTTAAACGTTGTACACTTACTATTTATATACGTTGAAACCTACCAAATTTCCAACCACATTTTAAAAAGCTATATTGCAAAATACCCACCACTTGAATCAGCACTGAGCACTTATATTCATCTTTGTCTCCATTCGTCGCCATTGAAAAACCTGCACACACTTCAAAAATTCCCTCTTTAATTACCAAAAATGATTCGTTCAGGAAGAATTTTAGCAGTTTCTTATCCAAATTCACCGATTAATTCATCGAATCCACGCTTCTCCAACTCCAGATTTCTTCCGGTAAAGCTAAAGTCTCATGTCAAATGGAAAGTCATGGCATCGGACCCCGACGCATCTACGTTTGCTTCTTCCATTGATTCCGACACATCGACTGATAAAAACTCTTCTGCGTAATATATTATTTTTATGTCGATTAATTAGCCCAGATTTTGTAAATTTCGATAAAAGTTGATGAAATGTATCATGAAGTATGCTGTTATAATTAATTGTTGACTTTGATTTAGATAAAATCAAGATTTTAATCCTACCATATAGGGGCTTAGTGTTTTTTGGTTGTTTTGAATTGAGTTTTGATATAGTTTTATAGATCAGAAATCGAATTGATTAGTATATGAAGATATGTTATGTAAGTAGCTGTTTGTACTCAATTTATTAATTGATTAGTTGTTTGTACTCATTGATGGTGTATTGAGAAGGTCTGGTTTGGAGTGTTTGGGTACAGGTTTTGTATAATAGAGGGGCCGGAGATGGTTAAGGATTTCGCAAAAATGGAATTACAGGAAATTCAGGATAATATTAGGAGTCGTCGAAATAAAATCTTTTTGCACATGGAAGAGGTCAGTTTACTCTATTAACAATATCCACGAACAATTTTTTGTTTTAGAAATTGTTGAATTCTAATTTCTGAATAAATTCTGTTATAGAGGTCTTCATTTTCTAGATTTGCTGTCTTTTTAACTGTTATTTTACTGGTAATTGCTGTTTTGTGAAAAATTTGTAGGTTCGTAGGCTGAGAATACAACAAAGAATTAAAAATACGGAGCTTGGTATTCTGAAGGAAGAACAAGAAAATGAGCTTCCTAATTTCCCCTCCTTCATTCCATTTTTACCTCCTTTGGTATGCTTGTTGATGTGCATTTTCTTTGTTTTCACTATGTACTAAGAGTCTTGTACTCAGCAAAACTTCAGTGTGTGGTGTCTAATAAATATATTTTTTTGCAGACCTCTGCGAATCTTAAACAATATTATGCAACTTGTTTCTCTCTTATTGCTGGCATCATTCTTTTTGGTGGTCTTCTAGCACCTACTGTAAGTTCTGCTGCACCTTCTCAGTAGCGTTAGAACAAGAATCGGAGGATTACTAAAGCAAACTGTTTTACTCTTGCATGTACTTACCTTTGTGCATTAGTGACTGCACTTTTCAATTTTTCCATTTTATTTATGGGCCAGTGTTTCCATCCTGTTACTTAATTGGAGATAACCTTGTGATATAAGCTTTCCGAATGTCTATAGATTGTTGAAGCAAATTGTAATACTGATATCCCTCTATGCCTAGCTCCCATGCCATTCTTCTCCTATTTAAAATGCTGAGCAACTACATTATCTTGCAAATGGAAAGGCTTTCTGTTATCTTTCTTTTCCTTTATTATTGCTTTTAGCATTAAGAAGAAAGATATATCTTTTTGCAGTATACTGTACTTTCGAAAGTATTTGTCTGGAGACAACGTACTTTGGTTTGTGCTTTAGGAATGAAGAGATACTAGCATGATGCTATATTCAGTCCCTGAAAGAAATAAGGATTAAGCTGATGATAACAATCCATACTTACTTTCAAATTTCAACCGCTTTTTATTGACTTGACCACCTTTGGTATCCCCAATCCCCAAAGCAGCAAGAGTATGAATATTATTGACCAAGAGGGGAGCGTTACTGGAATATGTAGATAAGAATTTGTTATGCTCGTAGTTTTATGTTTTTGAAATTTATGTTAATGTCATAATCCATGTACTCTTTTCCATTGTCATACTAGCTTGAGCTGAAACTGGGATTAGGAGGTACATCATATTCTGATTTTATCAGTAGCATGCATCTGCCAATGCAATTAAGGTATGCTGCTGGAATGCCCTCATTTATTAACTAATTGTAAGATCTCTTCCACGGATGATGCCTGGCTCTTGCCTTTTATGGTTGCTTGTTTAAGAATGAAAATTTAGCATTATAATAAACTGGTCCACTCTCAAATATTATCTAACCCGCTTTCAACTATTAGTTCATAGATAATACAAATATTAAATGTTTTCATTTTCATTAAATCACATTTAATCTGGAAATGAGATGACTCATAGTTCATATTATTACCTATACATTGTCTTTGACATTAAAGATAGATTCTTAAACAGGACAACAGCCAGCTTCGCTCTCTAGAGATTGAATTAGTATGGCTAGGTCCTCCTGTTTCTCCTTTTTCTTTTTCTGTTTGGTGAACAATATTATTAGTATATGCACAAGAGGAACTTAATTCTATAGGCTTATGGAAATTCAGAATTGAAGACTCAATTAATGTGCAAGTAAAGCTTAATTGAAGACGCAATTGCAACTTGTTCTAGTTTCTTACTATAGAGAGTGACTTTTATGAACTCTTTAGTCAGTTTGATCCCTTTGTGGCATCATTCTGAGGGATTGTAGTCCACACTATATTCACAGTCACAGATGATGCTTATTTATCATTTTGGAATCTTCATTTAATGCACAATTAAAATGTTGTTCTACCGAGACATCAAATGCTAATTTTAGACGATTTGATTATTCGATTTGAGGATATGTTGCATCTTGTTCCTGTTTTCTTACTAAAAGAGTGACTCTTATGAACTCTGTAGTGAGGTTGATCCCATAGTGGCATCATTCTCGGGGGGAGCAGTTGGAGTAATATCTGCATTGATGGTAGTTGAAATAAACAATGTGAAACAACAGGAGCACAAGAGATGCAAGTACTGTCTTGGTACAGGTAAGCAATGTGTGTTCTGGTTTTCATGTCTTCGTAGCTTTTGTTGAATTTGTCATGGCTATATGATATTGAAATAGTTTCTGAGCTTAAAAGCATTTTTTGTGGCTTCAACCCTTTTTTTTTTGGCTGATCTTCATATCCTCCTAGGACCTGAGTTTAGAACTTGGGTCTGAAAGTTTCAATGATAGAAAATAAGTAAATATTCCTAAAAAAATATGGAGCTGGACATGTTAAACATTCCATCTTTTTTGCTGCTAATGAAATTCATTCTTCATTCCTTGACTCCTGAAAGTATAGTTTGTCTGATTCCACCAATGAATGATAGTTAAAAATTAAAATTCTGTCCTATGCTAGATGGAATGATCTTGGTGCTTATGGAACTTGTATTCTGATTTGCAGGATATCTTGCTTGTGCTCGCTGCTCAAGCACTGGGTCACTTGTTCTTATAGAACCAGTCTCCACAGTCAGTGGTGGGGACCAGCCTTTGTCAGCACCTAGAACTGAAAGATGTTCTAATTGTTCAGGAGCAGGAAAGGTATGGTCTTGGAATTTGGGTTACATTTAACTTTGCTTGTCCCTTGGTATGCATGCTGGGTTGAGAAGAGTGCAGGATGGAACTAGTTTTTGGATATTGTGATCTATGAATTTTAATTAGGACAGAAATCGATTTATCGAGATTTTAATCTAAATGAATGAGCGGGCAGTTAAATTACTTTTTTAGTTGTTTACCTTTCTCCTTTTTCTTTGGAGCTGGGATGGGGGAAGGAATGAAATTTTAGTTAGGAGTTTGCATATATAAAGTTGTAATTATCTGTACCTTTGTGTTATGGAGGTTTCTTTGTTAGCACTTTTTGAAAGGAGAGGAGGGTATCATATGACTTAGCCTTACTGCAATCCGCACTTTAGTTCTTGCTTGTGTAGCTTATGGAGGTCCTTGTACTTTATAATTTATATATGCTTTCACTCAACTTGCTATGGAACATCACATATCTAGCCTCAGCTCTTCAGCCGAGCTATACACTCCAATCTTCTTCTCTCTAACAACCATACATATCAGTTCAACATACCTGGTATCTTGACAATATGGACAAACTTTACCTAGTGTTTTCCTCTTAAGGTTTGTTTATGATCTTCTTACCCAGAAGACCAAATATCTCTCAGTTTTTCTTAATAAATTGCACTATGCTTCATATTATTTTGTCATGCTATATAGAAGTGAAGTGAATGGTACAGTTGCTAAACTATGAAGAAATTAGTGGATAGAATTGAAATAGACATCTTAGTGGTTGGTTCTCACTTGACTTTGAAGTCAGCTTAGAAAAAGAGAAGAGATTGTTCGTTCTTTTCTTATTCCGGCATTTCTGTCAGAGTCAGAGTTTACTCCTCACTTGCACCTGCATACATATGGATTTTGCAACTGTGGCTGAGAGATTGGATATAAAGTGATGCGGTTAAATTTCATTCGCTGTCTAGTGATGGATCTAGGTTGAATTAGGTTGGGTCTAAGTTTTTGGGGATTTTGGGTCCAGTAACTCCAGTTGCAAATTTGTGGCGTTTTCTGATTCAGAAGTTGGTACTTGGAATGTTGGTGGCAATATTGATGTTTAAGCCCAACGCAAGTTTGCTGGCGTTCGATGGAACAACCTTGGAGTTATTGCTTAGCATGTAAAAATACTATGAATATGTGTAGACCTGTTGAATTAGTTCTTAAGAATCTTCAAATACCTTTTCTTTGCAGGTCATGTGCCCTACATGTCTTTGCACGGGGATGGCTATGGCAAGTGAGCACGACCCACGGATTGATCCCTTCGACTGATAATGCACAAGTATTACCTTGGCCTTTGGAATACTTGTTGATGTAAAGAGTTTTTTCATATATTATGTTGCCTATATCGTCATAATCTCGTGTATACAAACAGAATATGGTTCCAAATACCCATGCCTCATATATTATGTTTTTGAACCATGCTATGTGTACATGTACATATAGGGGTTGACATAATGTGAGTGGGGTGTGGCCCATGCTACAGTATCGTGGACCCCACCCCACTCATAGATTAATCCTATGTTTTATTACACGAGACTGGATATGAATAATACAAGAAGATTTTAGTTTTGTTTTAATGTTTTTTAATAATATCCAGTTCACCTAATAAAGTAGCTTCATATTTTCATGAATTTCTTGTCTCTAGGTTAGATCTTAGTTATGTCGCCTATCTCTATAAATATGAAAGAATTATTCCATTATTCCTTGCTAATAACAGTGGAATAAATGGTTGTAGAGAACCAAGTAGATGTAACAATAAATTGAACCAAATGGTGGAAAAAGATTCGTACTGTCGACTTGTATTAGATATGCCGAGTGCATTCATTTCGTCCACATTTGATGGATCACGATCCACGGATTCACTCATGATCATGTCTGATACCATATGCATAACTAGCATATTTAATATTTCTCGTTGTGTGGTATAGGCACATATAAAACGAAACTTGATTGAATTGTTGTGGTAACATAATGCACATGATTAAATTTGGAATTACAAAATTGCCACACAAAATTCAACCAAACCAGCTAAACATCCAAGCACCTTACTTTTTAGGATCATCATAATTTTGCCATGATGCTTGCCATTGCTTGTCATAAAATGTAGCTTCCTCTGCTAATTTTTGTATATTTTCAAAATCTTGTGTCTTTCTAAAAAGGATCGCTCCAATAATTGTAAGAAACAGAGCAGCCTTGCATATGAAATTTCCTGTCTGACCAACCACATGAAGCCCCGTTAAAGCATCCACAATATAGGACATGAAAAAGCCCACCATCGCAGCTCTACCTGCAATAAATAGTACATTCAAGTGCTGAGAAATGATCATGTTGTCGACTTTAAATTTATTGAGAACAAGAGATTCATTTGCCGATCATATATCGGAGTGTAAAATTATAGATAAAGCGAGGTTTAACCATTTAGGACCTCAGCCTCAGGGAGATGAGAATGCTTGATCCATGCCCACCAAGGTATGACAGAGCTTCTAAATAGCACCTGTTCGTCATGGGTTGCTGCTTCTGGATGCTTTTCAAGAAACTTTCTCCTCCTCGCTTCTACAAGGTTTGAAGACAAGAAATGCAGCCTGGTTAGCATTTTATTGGTTTATATCTAGTGAAGTGATAGTTCATAAACCCTTGATTCTACGCAATGTAACAGTTTGATTAGATGATACAAACTCGAGTTCCAGTACTAGATGATTAATCTTAATTATAATCATGACTCGCATGTGTACAAGCTCGATCTCCCACGTGTATAGCACAGACGATATATGATTGTGATTCATTCACCATTCCCATGAAGTATGAGACAAATTAGTGCATTTCGATTAAGGCCTTGGTTGAGAGAGTTAAGAAGTGCAAGGTTCGTCCACAGACGGTCAGTCTGTATTAAGATTGCAGTGATGATACTGTAGGGGAGTTCATAAAAACTTGCCTCAAAAAGTACTCTGGAATTCAAATAATACATGGTTTAGAACATTGGTACAACAGTCAAGGATTCAAATAGCTCATGAGGATATAATTAAGAGCATGTTTCGTATGCAGTATTAGGCGAGTGATAAAAGTAGGCAAATATGAGGAGATTTCTTAGCCCGTGAAGTAAATTTTGATTGCATTTTTCAACTGTGAATAGTAATATCAGTTTACCAGAAGTAATCATAGCATCCCAATCCATTCTACCATGCTTAACGAACATATTTAGATCCCACGTCCCATTTCTCCATCTTTCATCTGAAAATCTTGGATACAACGATTCTGCATCGTTCGAATGGTCGATTTTGTCTCTAGCTCCCCTGGGAGTTTCAGTAGTTAGGGATGCAGATTTTTCTTGATTATCAGCTAGTTTAAGGCCATCAAGATTGGGAGTGACAACATTTGTAGCTTGCTTTAAACGTGCAGGTCTAGTTTGAGGTGGCTGTTTCTTGGTCATATGTTGAGAATTGCAAGCTCTTTGTATGGAGGCAGTAACACCAATTGATGCCATGGCGAACAGATTTTTTTTATTTTTTTTGCTCTTGTTGGGGGTTTGGATGGATATGAAGTACTAAAGAAGCCCATGCTTTTAGAATAAATAAGCTTATCTTCTGTAACCTTTTGTTTTCCAGCAGTGTCACGGATAGGCAATTCTATCTGTTTTTCCATGCTCGGGCACTACAGAGTAAATTCAGCTACTGTACTAATAGTCCATCGAGCGAGCCCCTAAACACGGGCTACACCACAACCTGATTAAAATGTTCAACAAATGAACAAATTTTTAAGTTGTTCGAGCTCAATTAATTCGTAACAGATGAATATGAAGTCTGTAGAGCAATTCTATTATTGGGTGATTATATGCCAACCACAATTGAAACAGGCACACAAAGGGTGTAATTTTAGCTCGTTAGAGTGAGATTTATGTTGTCGGAACTCAATTATCGATTCATTTATCGTTTCAGTCGGCCAAGTTCAAAGTTTCGCCCAAACACAACTTGTTTTTTTCTCCCGAACTTCATATTTTGCCAGGAAAAAAAAAAGAAAAAGAAAAAGAAAAAGAAAAATTGCGACCACCTAGTAAAAGATATCAAACAATTAGATTAAAAAATGTAAAGATGATGCATGAAACTGTTCAACTGTAGTAAACAAAATAATACGTCAGTATGAGGAAGAAAATTTAATTTGCAACACGCTATAGTAGCCAAATCACTGCTGAGATCACATTTTTTATAAACCAAATCGTAATACAACATTATATAAATTCAGCTCAAGCATTGGAACAAAATCAAATATACATCTTCCAGCGTTGTCAATAACTGTTTTTGGAGCACGAGAATTTAAATCCGTGTCGATAGGCCACAGAACCAGATACTGCAGAATACTTTTATTCCTAAGAGAGATGGTACTATAGCAAAGAAAAGGAAAATATACAAATCATCCTCAGCAGTTAATCAAGGAGAAAAATATTTCACATACACTAAAATGGATGGAAAATACATGACAAGTAGAGCTGGTCCTTGCAGGACTTTGGAAGTACCAACGGAGTTAATGAAAGACACTTCAAGCTTTTAAAAGATACTAACGGGGCACGAGTGAATGTCAGAGGAGTAATAAACTTGAAACATAACTACCTCTCCCCATTATAATATGCTCCCTTTGAGGAGTTGTATCTGGACTGTTGAAATCACCCATCTTTCCTGTTCAAACCATCAATTGTCACATGAAAAAAAAATAAAGGATATCCTATTTTGTGGAACAGATCAAAAGAGGAGGAGGAATATTCTACTTTCTCTTTCTTCGATCAACTGCACTGCTTCTTGTGTCATTTCTAGCAAGTGCAGATCCAGGGAGCATTCCATACTGCATTGGAGAAGGAACTTGACCAGCAGCAGGGGAAGGAACGGGAGGACCAGGAGGAGCAACTGCAATGGCCGGAGGTGGCAAAGGAGGAACAGATGTTGGGGGTGCAGCAGCAGGTTCAGGAAGTGGTTTTGGTAATATATGCTTCAACCGGTTGTTCCGATAGTTCTTCCAAAAATAAAATTGCTGCCTGTGTGCCAGTTCCTAAATATTCAGAGCACAGATATTAGATTAAATCCTGATTGAGACTGGGTTACAAGATAATTTGTGTAAATAAAAGCAACTCTTGAGTATCTAGGAGCACAGAGAGATTACAAGAGCTTAAAGAAGTAACTAGTATTGGTAAGGTATCAAGAAGATACTATCCGCTAGAAGAACTGATATGGAGCCTTTTCACATGAATTATTTTTATACTTTTCCGGTACAGAGCTCTCTTTAGTCACAGGACAAAGACAATGTAATCCAAATAGTAGCGTCATCCAGAACTCTAAATCGTGCTTTAATGGATAAGAACTAACAGGAAATAAAATAAAAATGGTAAGAGGAACCATAATACGAAGGTTCGACCTTGCTTCCAGGATGCGCCATTGCGTTCCGAAAGTTGGGATTTTGGAGAAGCTCGAGAAAGAAGAGGCAATGTGGATACCTGTAAACATCCCCAAAGATAAGTCCTATAAACTTCAGCTGTAAGACCCATGAGAAACTATTATAGAAGCAATCAAACTATTTGGTATCTTCCAACAACACTTGTTACCCAAAGAAAAACACTTCTGCTCCAAGAGAAATACAAAAAGGATTAATATATATTGCTAATTTGAACGGGAGGGAACATTAGACTTACATTATGTACTTTATATACTCGGGTCTTTGCCAATATTGAAGGTATTTCAGGTACCCAATAAAAGCTTCATCTTCAAAATACCGATTCTGAGCCAAATCTGCTCCAAGAATTCGAAGGGCACACATTATGCCAAAAAATAATAATTACAGGAAATGAATGCCATACATTAAAAGCACAATTTAGTATTCACAGAAGAATTCAAGACAATTAAAAAAAGCTACGAATGAAAGTACTTCCTATAATACTTCTCAATGCAAAATCAAGAGAAATCTTGAATGAAGGGGCATCTATATTTTCTTCAAAAAGGTTTCTGCAAAACATGCTTACAGTGGATGTAGGTGGGATTAGCAAGGCACTGAATGAATTCGAGTTCCAGCAAGAAGCGTTGGCGGCCATCATCTGGATCCTTGTACATTTTCTTTGGCCTGCAATTAGATTTAAATAAAAAACAAAAAGTAAAATTAATTCCTACTCAAAACCACCCAGAAAAAAAAATCGAAAATAATAATTAAAAAATTTAGAATTTTATGAGAGA